>CM046438.1:45302740-45371412 GCA_025506505.1 Flaveria sonorensis
TTTAATGAAAAACAATTGAAACAAATCTTTTGTTGCGTTATATTATGTATGCTTTTAATTTGTTTTATATTTTGTTTGTCGATTTCAATTTCACAAACAATTAAATTAAAAATCAAATATTGATAATTCCATGATCTTTATTTGTGCAATCAAACTGATAAATTCTGATTCGATCCTTGGATTCATAGGTGGTATCAGACTACGTGCTCATTGATCTAGATCAATGATCTATGAGTTGATTATTTTAATTTGTTGTTTGTTTCATCAAATCATCAAAAAAAACTTGCTTTATCGATCATTATTTACTGTTCAATTGCTCGAATATTTCGATTTGCATTAGAATCGCTTTTGATTTGTGGATTTGTGTGTTATTGTTCAATTTCTCAAGGCTGTTTTAAAACAAAACCGTCATCATCTAACATGATAATTTAAAATTAACTGAGAATATATTGAGTGATTTTACTGATGTGACCACAACTTCTTATTTAATTAAGAGTGTATTATGAATTAGTCCATTCACAATAGAAGTCATTAATTCCAAGAAATTTTTGTCTTAGTTGATTTGATATCAATATTATAAGAGATTTGATATTGCCATGTTAGTGTGTTTGCATTGTCTTTACTTTGTCATATGATATTAGATTAATTGATAATTTTGATAATTAATTCTATAATCAACATGAGCAATTCAGTGGTTGGAGCTTATCAACCTCCGAAGTTGGATAACAAATCTGATTTCAAAAACATGGAAAATCAGATTCAGGAATCATGTTGACTATACAGATTCTGATTTATGGGTGTCTATTACTGAAGGTCCTTACATTCCACCTGCTTTAGGACCTGATTATAAAAGACAATAATCAGCCTATAAGGTTGAAAAATCTATCTCCTGATGATGCCTAAGAAAGTCAAAGTAAGGTTGAAAATCTATCTCCTGATGATGCCTAAGAAAGTCAAAGTCAACATTAAGGGCTATAGTATGCTTACTATGGCTTTACCTGAAGACCTACTGATCAGGTGTGAAGCATACAAGACAGCTAACTCATTATGGAAAAATTTTCGCACTTTGTGTAAGGGAAGTGATGAGATTAGAAGCATCAGGAAGGATACCCTGCATTCACAATATGAGACATTCCATCATATTCAGGATGAATCAGTCCTTCAACAACTCCATAGATTTATGCAACTTGTTACAAAATGAATATTCTTGAATTGAAGTACAGTAATGAGGAACTGAACAAAAAGATATTACATACCTTGCCTGAAAGTGGACACAAACTGTGTCTATGTTCAATATACCATTGATCTAAAGGCAATTGGACTAGATACTTTGGTATCCAAGGTAGAAGCATTGGAGTTGGAGTGGATGAGAAAACAAGGAACAAGAGTGTAAAGCATCAATAGCTCCATATCAATTCAAAGAAGCTAAGGGTGTTGGAAGTGATTTTATTTCCAATGAGGATGATGGAAGCTCTTGTGCTGAAAGCGATGATGAAGAAGAAGCTGGTTTCTATGTAGCGAAGACTTCTAAATCTAGCTTTCAAAGCAGTTCAAGCAAGAAAGCAAAGGGAAAGCTGATGATTCTAAAAGTTCAGCAGCAAGGGATCATGAAACAACAAAAGCAGCAAACAAATCTGAACCAATCACTGTGGTTCTAGAAACAGAAGAATAGAAAGCAGCATTTGCAGCATTGAGTTCAAGCTTTCAAGCTTACTTGGGTAGTACTCTGACTCCTACTCATATTTGACAACAAGATCTGGAAGAACTTCATATGATGAAGTGGAAGAAATGGATCTACAATGGCAAATGGCCATGATTACTTACAGGGCCAAGATGTATATGAGAAGGAACAAAGGGAATCTGTTGCAGAAAGAACAACAAAGATTGGTGTTGACAAATCAAAAGTATGGTGTTACAAATGCAATTGTATGGACACTTCTCAAGGGAATGCAATAGCAATCAGCAATCAACAACAAACACAAGACAAGCTAATCAGAGAAGCTTCAAGAAACCTCAGCTAACAAACATATCCCCACCAGCCACAGGTTCTTCAACAGGTACTAGTAACTCTAAAGAAACTGGTTTGATTATTTACAGGATCAAACTTATGATTGGGGCATGTATGAGAAGGAAGTGCAAGAGGTAAATCAAGCACTGATGGCAAACTTGGAAAACAAAATTCCACCCATGGCCAGAGAGGTAAGGGATAGGTTATGTTCATGAACATGTGTTGAAGAGGTAGAGCGATACAGGGTCCATGCTCAACATTGGCTGGTAAAGTCAAAGAAACATTGATTTTAAATGAATCTCATATAAGAGAACATAAACTGTATCAGGTCAAAATCACTTCCTACAAAAGGATTTAGATAAACTTGTGTCTGAAAATTATAATCTGAAAGCACAAGTTGAGCATCTGACCACCTCTTTAACCAAGTCCATGTCTGATAATGCATCTACTGAAGTGAAACTTCAAAAGTTCCACAGCAATATGAGAAACTGTTAAACTCAAATTGAATCAAAGAACAGGTATGGGTTGGGATTTAATGCTGTTGCACCACCAGTAAACGATAATTACACCACACTACCTGAGTCAATGACAAACAGTTTATCAAATCATTTTGTGTCAAGCACCAAAACTAAATCAAAAGTTGAAAATAATGAAGTGGTAATGGTGAAGATACTGAAATCAGTGAAACTAATTTTGAATCAGAATTTTCAAAACAAAATGAATTAGAATTTGACTTTGATGACTATGATGATCTGGATGAGGTTGATGAGCCTAATGAACAAGAATGTGATGGGTGGGTAAGGGAAAATGTGGTAATTGAACCTATAATTCCCAAAGTTCTTAAGGATAGCAAGCTACCTTATCCCCCAAAACAAAGAAATTTGTTGAAGACCATCTACACATGAATTGGTCAGCTTAATGAAGGAATTCAGGAGCTCAACAAAAAGCACAAAAGTCAGTCAGCAAAAAGAACTACGGAGGAAGAACAGAGAAACACTTCAGCAGAACACCTGCGGAAGAAGAAGACTGGTCCTCACACAGCCGTAGAAAAGAAAGGAAAATTGCCCCAAAGTCAACTTCCATAGAAGATCTATGCAAGAAGCATTCATCTAAATCAAAACAGTCATCCGTAGAAGATCTACGGAAGAAGAAAACATTTTCTAAATCACAAACTGTCAAGAAAGTAAAGAAACAACAAAGAGATGTGAATCTTGAGTAACAACAAGAAGATACTTAAGCTGTAAAGATTGAAAGAAAGAATTGAAAAAGAAGCAGAAGAAGACAGTGGAGTCTGATAGTGAAGTTGAAGAAAAATATTGTAAGTGGCGTGACATGTATAATCACAACAAAAAGATTGTTATTTCAGCAGCTATTGTTCCATATGTAACATGAACAATCATATGACTTCTGATTGCTACTTCAATAACACTGTGCTATTTGTAACAAGAAGAACCATTTTACTCAAGAATGCTACTTCAACAAGAAGAACAAAATCTAAAGTGCCAAAGAAGCAACTATCTGAGAATGATGATTCAGACTCACAATCTTCTGAGAATGAAGAATCAAAGGTCTCTCAAAACAAAAGAAGCAACAACCAAAAAAAAGGTGCCAAAGGTCAAGAAGCCAACATCTGCTGATGATCAAACAAAGAAGAAGAAAGAAGGAGAAGCAACACTATCAAAGCAAGACTCCTCACAAGAAGGTAGTGTTGCGGGAAGATGAAGCCTTCTTTGATCACTTTAACAGGGTAATCATGTACCAAAGTCAAAAACAAAAGATGCTGACACTTTTTCTAACAAAATGTCATCTTCAAGTTTGAAGAAAAAGATACTCAAGGAAGAAGTGACAGAGAAAGTGACTATGAATCAAGATCAAAGTGCTTCAAGTCGTCTTCAACAGAATCATCCTCACCCTAACAGAACATAATGAATCAATTAAGACTAAAATCAATCTTGAGTCATCTAGGCTCATTCATGATAGAGTAACTATTCTAGATAACAATGGTAAGCCTAAGACCATTAAGGCTTGGGCTCCACTTTCTAATTGATTTCATTATTTTGCAGGAACATCCATGGAGGACTGACAACAAGTGGTATGTTGACAGTGGTTGTTCCAGGCATATGACAGGAACTGTTCACTCCTCCATGATTTCAAACATAAAAATGCTTTATATATGGCATTTGGTGGGGATAAGAAGGGAGGTAAAATTGTTGGTGAAGGAATGGTAACAAATGGAGTACTCAAATTTGAGAAAGTTAATTTTTGTGAAAATTTACTATACAACTTACTTAGTGTATCTCAAATTTGTGATCAAAATTATACCACTTTATTTGATAACTCTTTCTGTTACATTCTCAAGCCAGGTTTTCAAGTCCCAGTAGATTGGACCATTCTTAAAGCGCCAAGAAAGGAAACACTATGTTTGGATATGAACGACACCTCTATGACGAGCAATGAACCTTGCCTGATTTCTAAGTCATCAGAAGATGAAGCTCAACTGTGGCATAGAAGGATGGTTCATTCAAACATGAAGAACATGAATAAGTTGGTCAAACATGACTTAGTCATTGGCCTTCCCAAGAAAGAATTTTATTATTCAAATCATTGTTCATTATGTTACAAAGAAAACAACATAGGGTGTCACACAAGTCCAAAACAATCAACACAAACATAACACCTCTCAAAATGCTACACATGGATCTTTTTGGTCCAACCAATGTTTTAAGCATGGTAAAAGGCAATACTGTTTGGTGATTGTTGATGATTTCACTAGATTCACATGGATCTTTTTCTTAAAACATAAAAGTGAAACATCAGAAACATTATGGAGTTTATCACTAAGATTGAAAACCAACATGATTTAAAGATCAAAATCGTAAGAAGTGATAATGGATCTGAATTGTTAATCATGTTTTAGATTCCTTTTGCAGGAACAAAGGCATAGCAAGACAATTTAGTACACCAAGAAATCCACAACAAAATAGAGTCGCTGAAAGAAGAAAACGGTCTGTAATTGAAGCAGCAACAAAAATGCTAGTTGATTCACAGTTGCCTATCATATTTTGGGTAGAAGCAGTTAACACAACATGCAATGTTCAAAACAGAACTTTAATTGTCAAAGAACATAATAAAACACCTTATGCTCTTTTGTTTAAAAGAAACCTTTTATAGGCTATCTTAGAGCTTTTGGGTGTCATGTGTCAATTTTAAACACAAAGATCAATTAGGAAAGTTTGATGAAAAAGCTTATGATGGTTTCTTTGTTGGTTACTCATCAACATCTAAATCATATAAAGTATACATTCCTCATCACAATATTGTAGAGGAAACACCTAATGTATCTTTTGATGAATCCTTATTTCCAAAATCTGTAAAAGGTTCATCTTGGTTGTTTGATATAGATGCATTAACAAATTCATTTAACTCTGTTTATTCGAATGTTGCAGGTCCAGCGGATACATGTTATCCTTATGTACCTCCAAGTTTGAGCGAAGTGTCATTGTCAGCTGATCCTCCAAGATTACCCCATACACATACTTCAAATGTTGCTGATTCAGGCCTTTCGTCTCAAACAAGCAATGAAAACTCTGATGGACATGGAATTTCAACTTCAGCAGAAGTCAACAATGCATCCGTAGAAGTTCCTTACACATGCGTAGATGTTCCATCTACTTCCGAAGATGCTTAATGTCTTCAACTAAAGTTCCAAACTCATCAGAAAACATTCCAACAACTTTCACATCTACAGATCAACAAACTCCTACATCCGTAGTTGTTCCTGTAGCTGCTCGGAAGTTGTAACTACATCTGCGAAAACACAAAATCTGAAGATGGAGTTCATTCAGTATCAGAAGGCTAGAATGATGAGGACCTTAATCACTTTGTTGATTCTCCAACTCAGCTGGGTCCATCTCCATCAACCAACATTACCAACTTAGAATCATCCATTCCAGTTGAATCAGTACCAAGAACAAGAATTCATAAGTATCATCCAATTGAAAACATTATTGGTGATCTTACTAAAAGAACCACAAGAAGTCAAGGGGGAGCTGGCAATATCTATCTGTTCTCTGTTTTCTTTCATAAGTGGTTCCAGCCAATATAACTGCAGCATTGAAAGACAACAGCTGGATTGAAGCAATGTAGGAATAACTTTAGCAATTTAAAAAACAAAAAGTCTGGAATCTAGTTGATCTTCCTAAAGGCCAATATCCCATTAGCACAGGTGGATTTTCAAGAACAAAACTAGATGACAGAGGTATCATGTGAGAAATAAAGCAAGGCTGATAGCACAAGGCTATACTCAAGAAGAAGAGATAGACTATCATGAAGTTTTTGCTCCTGTTGCTAGGATTGAAGCCATTAGAGTCTTTTTAGCCTATGCATCACATAAGAAGTTCACAGTTTACCAGATGGATGTAAAAATATGCCTTCTTATATGGTAAAATTGATGAAGAAGTCTATGTTGCCTAACCACCAGGCTTTGAAGATCTTGATTATCCACACAGGGTATACAAGCTTGACAAAGCTTTGTATGGTCTTCATCAGGCCCCAAGAAAATGGTATGAAACATTGTCATCCTTCTTACTCAAGCATGGTTACAAAAGGGGCATAATTGATCAGACTCTCTTCCTGAAACATGATCATCAAGATCACTTAGTTGTCCAAGTCTATATGGATTATATCATCTTTGGATCAACAAACAAGAGATTGTGGAAGAACTTGAATGTTTGATGAAATTTGAGTTTCAAATGAGTTCCATGGGAGAATTAACATTTTTCCTTGGTTTGCAAGTTCATCATAAACCATATGACATTTTCATGAATCAGGAAAAGTATGTGAATAAAATCTTGAAGAAGTACAACCTTGTTGATTCATCTTCATGCAAAAACCCAGCATCAACAATAGATAAGATTGTACCTGATCCTAAAGAGAAGTCAGTTGATCAAAGATTATATAGATCTATGATAGGATCTTTAATGTACTTAACTGCCAGCAGACCTGACATAATATTTTGCTGTGTGTGTTTGTGCTAGGTACCAATCAAACCCCAAGGAGTCACATATGAATGCAGTGAAGAGGATATTCAGATACCTCAAAGGGAAGCCAGCTCTAGGACTTTGGTATGCCAAAGAAGGATAATTCAACCTCTACTTATATCTTATAGTGACTTTGGATGGTGTGTAACAACAACAGGAAATCCACAAACTGGTGGATGCCAATTCATAGGACCAAGACTTGTTTCTGGTAGTGGTAAAAAGCAAATAAATGTATCAGTATCCACAGCTGAGGCTGAGTACATAGCTGCTTCAGCTGGTTTCTCTCAAGTTTATGGTTTTAAAACCAATTACTTGATTATAGTTACAACTTTCTTCAAACACCAATACATATTGATAACTTAGCTGCTATATTCATCACTGCTAATCCAGTGCAACATAGTAAAACAAAACATATAGAAATCAGATATCATTTTTTGAGAGATTTTTTAGAAAAAGGTTTAATCAAATTGATTAAAGTGGATACAACAAATCAGCTTGCTGATTTATTAATTAAAGCCTTTGACTCAGTGAGATTTAATTTCTTAATGAGTCCTTAGGCATGATCAACTTAGATTAAATAATCAACACAAAGAAAAGCATGATCTGTCCTTAAATTTCTTAATATGAAAAAGCCAAAAACATTCATAAAACATATAAAATTCCAAAAAAAATATTGTTACTTTCATGTTTTCTTGAATAAGCAGTCATATCATGAGAAATGATAGTACACTATGCATTTGCTTAATTTCCTGAATTTTATCACACAATAAATACTGATCAGATGTGACTTAATATGTGAGTAGGTTCAGGTTGATTGAAATCTATACAACTTCATGCATAACGTAATGCCAAGGTGACAAATTATGGACAATTCCATTTTGAGGGAACAAGCAAGTAAGTCTTATCTGCTATGATCAACTTATTCACCTAAGAACACTATGTTGTGACACTTTATAACCTCTATCTTGCATATCATGGATCCTTTGTTTGTGTAAACAAAGACCTTGGTCATAGGCCCTGTTTTATGTAAGTAAAGACCTGGTGTCCTGTTGATGATGATCAAAAGGATTCCAAAAAGGAATAGCTCTAAAGAATCCAATTTGATTAACTGTATATTAATTCAGAGCTTACAAATCATATCAGCATTAATAAGATTCTAACGAAATCTTAAGATAGAGCTTATAACTTAAAGAACATAGTTTTGTGTGGAAAAAGTGATAAATTGACTCACAAAACAGGGGAAAAAACTCTAATGTGAATTGAATGTAGAGTCCCTATTTGTCTATCTTTAATCAGTACCAAAACATGATAAACAGCATGACAAGTTGAAAATACAGTCTTTCTTTAATTCATGTGGATCATAATACTTGCAATCAGCACTAGATCTATGTATTCTATCATCAAACAAAACTAGTTCAGGAAGTTGTTTAGTGTCATAGTATGATCCTATTATGATGTAAATGCTTGTAAATTAATTTAAGCTTGTATAAGCAAAAATACAAAAAGATTTTGTTTTGTTCTTTTATTTCTAATAAGTTTGACAGATAATTGCTTTTTCATGCTATTCTCTTAATAAATTTTGACAAATGCATAAGTTCATCATTAATCATAAATTTAGGGGGAGTAGTAATCAGCATGAAAGTCTGAGTTTAATGTGTTTTATTTTTATATGAAGAAAGTTGGATCTTGAGCACTAACTTGGCTGCATGATATCTGAAGTTTTTAACTAAATATCTATTTTGCACATTTGCCATGAAGCAGAGTTAACAAGGTCGAACAGCAAACAACAAATGATTAACAATATGTTAGGATCATACATCAAAAACATTTGCTTTGGAAGAAAATTTTATCAAAATTAACTTCGGAATAAAAACAAACATTTGCTTCGGAAGAAAATTTATCAAAATTAACTTCAGAAGAAAAGCAAACACTTGCTTCGAAAGAAAATTTTATCAAATTAATTTTGGAAGAAAAACAAAAGATTTGCTTCGAAAGAAGATTTTACCTTCGGAATAATTAACAGAACATAAATTTTTCTCCGTAGATGTGTTGCGGAAGAGTAAAATTAAAATAAATCAAAAAGGGAGGTTTAGCCTTCCGTAGATGATCTACAGAAGAATAAACCTATGGATAACCACAGATGGGTAAAGAGGTATATGGGACCTACAACATTAAATAAGAGGTTTTTAAATTATCTGAGAGAGTATAAAGAATACATTGACCGTTGGCATTTCTATTCACTTTTCAGAACACTTTTGCAGACCTAGAAAAACACTCTACCCATAAACCCCTTTCTCACCGAAACATTCAAAATTTTCATTCCACACAACAATCCTCGCTTAAATCACCTCTCAAACAACATCAAAATGGCCAATCGATTAGCAAAAGAGCATAATGTCTGTGCTTTCCTTAATCCAGAGGATTCAGTAGCCGATGGGTGAAGAGATATTATCAGATATCTGAGAAGATCAAGATTGTTCTATGCTTTATCTGCGGATCCTATCATCAGGAATCATTGGTATTTTTGAAGGAAGGACGTACAATTATGCTATGTACATTTGGGATGTTTATGTGACCACATCAGGGTGGAGAAGGAAAATAAGATGTATATGTTTCAAGGTTTCTTCAGCTAATTATTAATGAAGCCATGCCCAATATTGAACAAGAAGGTGAAGTGCTTGTTCAACCTCACCTAGGAAGATCTGTGCTCAACAAGATCATTGGGCAATATCAAGGAGAAGAAATGGAGATGTTTGCTCATGTAGTTGATGAGAATGCTCATATTCCTCAAGAACTTCTATACATTAATGATCAACAACAACCAACATCATCTGCTGAATCTTCTAATCAACAACAACAACAATCTCCACCAGCTGAATCCCCTGAACCACAACATCAAGAACCCAATCCTCCTTCACCACCATCCTTTACCAACATACCGTTATCACCACCTATCCATATCATCTCACCAGCAAGTGAAACACACAACCACTATCTCCTTCACTTCTCAAACATCAATGAACTCTGCTGAAATAGAAGTGTTCTCATTTGATGACTTTCAAACAATCTCCATCATACCCAACAACACAACCAACTTCCTCACCCACACCTACTGAACCAATCTCACCTGACGAAAGCCCAACTCACACTAAACCAATCAATCTTAATGAGGATGCTGAGCATGATGCTGTGAATGATGGCGCTACAGAAGAGTTTTGTTTAGATGCAGAAGGGGAGAATGATGAAGCAGTTGAACAACCAGATAATAGAAACTCATTGACATAGTAGTTCATGATGAAAATGATCTGAGAGATGAAGAGATAAATACGAGCAAGAGTTTTCTTGTGGCAAAATATAACAATCTCATCATCAAGAGCAATAAAAAGTTAGAAAAATTAAGGAAATTAAAAGGAGATATGATGGAGAAAGTTGAGACAATCTCAAAACTAGAAGGGACAATCAAAAAGTAAGAGAAGAAATTGAAACTAACAATGAAGTGATTGATGCAATGGATAAGCATTTAACTGAGTCCTGTGAATCTCTGAACAGTTAGTGCTATTGAAAGTTAAAGTTGATAAGATAGAGAGACTACAGAAGATGGTGGCTGAACAAGAAGGAATTACTCAATAAGAGCAAATCAAAGAAGCTGTTGTCTTTCCCATGATCAAACTAAAGGAACCAACAATCAAGTATCATAGGAAAAGAAAGTATTTGGGAAAAACCCAAGAAGATGTTATTGAAATAGAGATATCCCCAAAGAAAACAAAAGTCATCTCTCTAGAGCACACTCCATCAGCTGATCTTTCAACTCTAAACAAATTGAACATCCTGAAGAAGAAAGTGATGCTGAATGGGTAGATCTAACAAAAAGATGATGAAGAAGAGCTATTAACCACTAAAGATATTTTGAGGAAAGAGCCCAATCCTAAATTTTCATGGATTTGATAAACAATGGCTTCCCATATGACATGTTGAGAAGATGAACATGCCTGAAATGATTCAAGTGCTAAAAGAGTTTGATGCGGCCAGGTTGATGCTGCCAGTATGCAACTATGAAACATTCTCAAAGTTCAAAGCCATTGAAAAGATAAGAAAAGATTTGGGCCACTGTTACCCCAAAAGCCTGACAAAAATATAACATCACTTGCTGGTTGCAAAGTCATAACTATGGGTCACATGAGCTTAAGGGCAGATTAGTAGGAGAATTGAGAGCCATGATGGAGTATGTAATGAAGGTTGAGCTAGACATAAGTGTGAGATTTAGAACCGGAGCTCCAAATCCTGCTTACAAACAAAAATCAAAACAAACTCATGCTGAGCCAACAGTTGTAGAACGCAAGGAGATGCACAAAAGAAAAGAAAAACTTATCAGAGAGCCAAGGGATGTAATCCCCAACAAAATCTAGCCTCTGGGAACCGCTGTGAGAGAAATAAATGAACAAAAATCTTCTCTGATCCAACTTTTTGAGCACATTACCACCCTAAGATCAGCAGAAGAAAACAAAATTGTAGCATGGAAGTTTGATTTTGAATGAGATTATGCTGTGATAAAGAGAGCATCTGGGATGGTGCAATATTTTCATTGGATGGAGATAATCCTATCACTCCCAGATGCAGACCTGTATTCTTTGCAAAACATCCCCATCATCAATTACCTAATAAGTCCAAGGGGAAGAGACTTTTCTGTGCTGATTGCAAAACTCAGGAGCAAGTTTAAAGGTGACGTATTAAAGGAACCAAAGAGAGATGTTAAAGGTGAAAAGGACTCATTCCATCTTATCTCACTTAGTTGATGATGAATTTTTAAGAAGAGTTGGATATGAAAACAAAACTTTAGCATATGTAAAGTGCATCGAAGGAAATCAGTACTCATTCCCTATCACAGGATGGGGATATGTGGAGTGAACAAAAGAGCTTGTGCTATAAAGGAATGATCCTCAGAAGAAAGCTTCTAGCATAAGACTATTTGACTTAATGGAGATCAAACTCCTTCATGCCAGCTACACATCCTATCTCCATGATAAGTATTTTCCAAAATTGAAGGACAAAGTAGCTCAAGATGACTTATGCTAATATGTCCATATCATCCAAGTGATTGACAAGCTGCATGCTAAAGCTGACAAAAGAAGAAGATTTGAAGCATGTCAACTTATGGAATTTGACATTTCATCAATCACTAAGCTCAGAATATCAGAACAAGATGAACTAGAAGTGGTTTCAAATAACAGTGTAGTGGCATCACTGACCACTGAAGAGGACATCCTTGGACTTAATTACAAAACATTAAAGAAAATGAAGAGAATGAAGATCAAGCATTTATATGATGATCAAAAGAATTCAATTGATAACTTCTACACTAGAATTTTGAGAAGAGTTCAAGAATTAAGAGCTCTGAACCCATGATTACAAGAATCTAAACCTAAGGGGGAGTATTGTTTGGTCTAGATCTTTTGTATAGGTTTAGATGGTGAATCATTTCTTGTAATGCACTTCTGTAATTCTTTATTATTTTTTAATGCATGAGATATATTAACCCAAATATTATTTGTGTTGATTTTATGTAATTACAGGAAAACATCATACTTGGTCAATTTGGAAAATTGACCAAGTGAAAGAACTCCTAGGGATGAACAAATTGTTCCTCGGTAGATGTTTTATGAAACAAAGAACAAGGAATACACATCCGTAGATCTCCTGCGGAAGCTCAACATCTACTGAAGAACAAGTTCTAAAGTCAAGTTGCTGCTGTTGTGGAAGAAGGAAGTGTGCTGTTGAGGATGAAGTTCAAAATCAAAGGATCAACTCCTATGGAAGACTAACTCCTACGGAAGACCAATTCCTACGGAAGAACAAAACATTTGTATGATCTCAAATCATCAAGTACAACGTAAAGTCAACCTGTAACATCATCAAGTCAACAAACACAGAAGACACTATTCTTAGTATCGGAATCAATGAATCAATCACTCAAGAAAAATTGCAAAACAGCAAGAACATCATTGGAGATCACAAGATCACCAGAGCATCATAGCAATTGTAATCGATTGTGTTTTAATGAAAAACAATTGAAACAAATCTTTTGTTGCTTTATATTAATCTGCTTTTAATTTGTTTTATATTTTGTTTGTCGATTTCAATTTCACAAACAATTAAATTAAAAATCAAATATTGATAATTCCGCGATCTTTATTTGTTCAATCAAATTGATAATTCGTGATTCGATCCTTGGATTCACAAATTACCCAACAAGATTCATACCACCTAACATACATAACAATGATTTGTTATAATTCCAAACATGGTTTCATGATCTCCTAGCATCACCCAACATCATGCAATATTCCATGAAGCCTAAATTTCCAAGTAATCCATCAACCATCCATATAACCCAATTAACGCATTCTAACACATTAGACATCATCAATAAGCATTCTAGCATGATCTTAACATCATTAACATGTCCAAATCATAATATCCAATGATTCACATCAATAAAATTTCCCTTTCGGGAAAGTAACACCCAAAAACAATCTATCATCCAATCCATTATAAATTCATCAACTTTATATCTAATCTAGTTCATAACAATCATCTAAGCCCATATAACATCCATAGTACATCAAAGTTTGGATTTTTCATGATCAAAAATTTCCACTTTTGACAATGTATGAACTATATGATCAATCTATGGAATTTTTGCATAATCATCACAAACCAACATCAACATAACATAACTAAAAGCATAGCATCATCAAACAACCATAGAATTTGACTTTTTCATATGATTTTTGAACTAGGGTTAACATGGATCAAAACTATGAAAATCTTGTTAGATACTCACCTTAAAACGTGTAAAGAGGATGATTAATACTTGCTAACACTTGAAACTAATCAAACTCGATGGTTGCTTGTTGTTGCAAGATCAAAATCGCAAGTGTGTGTGTTTGTGTGTTTGCTCTTGGCCGCGCAAGGAGGATGGGGAGGGTGTTAGGGTTTGGTTTTTATATTTAGGTTAATTACAATTTTGCTAATTAAACCATCATGTTATTATTTTATAAAAACTATGCTTTTAACCCCTTTTAATTAGTTTCTATCCACATAACACATGGATTATTACCAACTAGTAACAATTATATATTTCAATTAAGAACAAAACACATGAATCAAATATCATACGCTGTCCCGTTATCAAGTCAAATGGACAAATAATAATTAAAATTCATGAACCACATAACCACAAATTAATAATCAAAACTATTAATTAAATTATTATCTATTAATCATAGTTAGTTATTATTAGGTCACCAATGTTCAACGACAATTAGTGTGTGCTCACAACACGTGTATGCAAGACCTAACGAAACTAACGAAGTTTGGTAATATAAAATTACCGGATGTCATATTTTCCCAATGTTCAAAGAATTTCCGTCCCGAAAATTGCGTTACATGGTTATGTTACATCACTGTCGTCGTCGTTTCAAATAAATAAGGATACTTAAGCTTCATTTGATCCTCACGTTCCCACGTGAACTCCGGTCCACGTCTTGAGTTCCAATGAACTTTGACTATTGGAATCTTGCTCTGCTTTAGGGTCTTGATCTCACGGTCCATCACCTCAACTGGTTCTTCGATGAATCATTATGTTTGTCTACTTGTACTTCCTCGAGCGGTATAACCAATGTCTTGTTAGATAAGCACTTGTTTAAATTCAAGACATGAAAAACATCATGTATTACACTCAACGAGTTAGGAAGATCTAATCGATACACCATTGGACCAATTCTTTCCAAAATCTTGAATGATCCAACGTATCGCGGAATAAGCTACCTCTTTTGCCAAACCGGATCACACCTTTCAATGGTGAGACCTTCAACAAAACTTTGTGTCTGACCTGATACTCCAAAGGCTTCTGTCGCTTATCTGCATAGCTCTTTTGTCGGCCTCGTGCTGCAGCCATACGATTTTGTATCTGCATGATCTTTTTAGTAGTTTCATGTACCAATTCAGGGCCGGTCAGCTGACTATCTCCAACCTCCGCCCAACAAACTGGTGATCTACACTTTCGTCCATACAACACCTCAAACGGTGCTACCTTAATGCTAGTATGATAGCTATTATTGTAAGATAATTCAACCAAAGGCAGATGGGCTTCCCAGTTGTTCCCAAAATCTATTACACAGGCCCCCAACATGTCCTCCAAAGTTTGAATAGTACGCTCGCTTTTCCCATCGGTCTGCGGATGATGGGCAGTGCTCATGTCCAAGCGCGTACCCAAAGATTTTTGCAATGATTGCCAGAAATGAGAAGTAAAGCGAGCATTACGATCAGAAATGATAAAAATGGGTCACCATGTCTAGATACCACTTCCTTCAAGTAAATCCGAGTTAGCTTATCTATTTTGCCTATTTCTTTGATTGCTAGGAAGTGAGCAGACTTAGTCAATCTATCCACCAATAGTGCGCCTTTAGATCATGGTACATCTTGTCCGGACCAAGATGTATGGAATATTTTGACATGTGAGCCTCACTCATAACCAAGTCCCTGATATTTCCATACAAAGGTACCCAAAGTCTATCCATGAATTAACGGATTCCATCGGCTTTCACCTTAAATTGCTTGTCCATCCCACGTAATGATTCAGATTCAACATTTTTCTCTTTCAAAGCTTCTGTCTGAGCTTCCTTGATTTGTTCAGGCAATTGTCTGCTAATTGTAAGTTGTAAAGCTCACACTCGTTAGGGTTTAACGGTTTCCCGGGTGGTACTTAATAGCACAATCATAATCATTCAACAATTCCACCCAGTGCCGCTGTCTCATATTCAGCTCTATCTGCTCGAAGATATGCTGAAGACTCTTATGATCGGTGTAAATTGTGCATCTGGTACCATACAAGTAATGTCTCCAGATCTTCAAGGCAAAGACTACTGCACCTAATTCCAAATCATGAGTAGTGTAATTCTTCTCATGCACTTTTAGTTGCCTTGAGGCATAGGCTATTACTTTGTCTCGTTGCATTAGGACACAACCTAGTCCTTGGATAGAAGCATTGCACTAAACCACAAAATCATCAATCCCTTCCGGTAATGCCAATATCGGTGCACTACAGTGTTTCTGTTTCAACAACTGGAAAGCTGCTTCTTGACTCTCTCCCCATTTATATGTTGCACCGTTATGTGTCAATGTAGTGAGAGGTTGAGCAATTTTGGAAAACCCTTCAATAAAGCATTGATAATATCCTTCCAGTCCAAGGAATTATTGTATCTCCCTTGGCATTTAAGGAACTAACCAATTCTTTATTGCCTTAACCTTTGTAGGATCTACATAGATTCCTTTTTCATTAACAATGTGACCCAGAAATTGCACCTCTTGAATCTTGAAGTCACACTTAGAGAATTTGGCATACAATTGTTCCCTTTTAAGTAGTTCTAAGATTAACCGTAGATGCTCCTCGTGCTCCTCTTTAGTTTTAGAATAGATCAATATGACATCGATAAACATAATGACAAACTGATTGAGGTAGGGTTTGCACACACAGTTCATGAGATCCATGAATACCGCTAGTGTATTAGTCAACCCAAATGGCATGACCAAGAATTCATAATGGCCATAACAAGTTTTGAATGTTGTCTTTTAGATATCTTCTTCTCGAACTCTTAATTGATGATAATTGGACCTCAAATAAATCTTGGAATAATAACTGGATCCCTAAAGTTGATCAAACAGGTCATCAATACGAGGTAAAAGGTATCGATTCATGACTGTAACTTTGTTCAACTCTCTGTAATCAATAGGCATCCGCAATGTGCCATCCTTCTTCTTAACAAAATAAACAGGAGCTCCCCATGGTGATGAGCTTGGTTGGATAAACCCTTTATCCAACAGCTCTTGGAGCTGTGCTGACACTTCCTGCCATTCGTTAGGTGTTAGCCGGTTGGGTGCTCTCGCATTTGGAGCTGCTCCGGGAGTCAAATCGATTTGAAACTCAACTTGACGATGAGGTGGTAGTCCAGGAAGATCCTCTGGAAACATCTCTGGAAAATCACGAACTACTGGGATATCCTCTGTCTTCCTCTCCCCTTGCTGCTTGTCGATTACCAAGGCCAATATGGCTAGACGATCTTTGCGCAACAATTTCTTCACATTCATAAATGTATGATGCCTATCACTACACCATTCTTTTCACCCTTAACCGCAAGGATTTCACCACCCTCAAGAGGAATACGTACGATCTTCTCGCGACATACTAATTCTGCTTGCTTCTTGGATAACCAATCCATGCCCACAACCGCATCAAAACTCCCAAGAGTAACAGGCATAAGTTCAATGTCAAAAGTGTGTCCGGCCAGTTCTATCTCACAATCCTTATGAATATGCATGATGTGAATTTGTTTACCATCAATTATTTCTACGGTATATTTGGATTCTATCGTAGAAGGCATATCATACAAAAGACTACTGAACTTAGTGGAAATAAAGCTCCTATCAACTCTAGTATCAAATAGTACTGTAGCATATCAACCATTAATAGGAAATTTACCAGTAACAATAGTAGGATCATTTAGAGCCTCACCTAAGCCAATGACAAAAGGTCTTCCCTTGGCTCTACCATTGTTCCCACCATTATTATCCCATTGCCTATGTTGTTGTTGTTATTTCTGCCATTCCCATTACCATTTCCATTCTTCTTAATTTGAGGTAAGTTCCTCTTATAATTCCCTTCTTTTCCATACTCAAAGCAGCCGTTTGGTGTTTCCTGTGTTTGTTGTGGCTTCCTCATCAATTCACCATGACATCTTTCGCTGCATGCCCTAGCTTCCATAATGCTAACATTTGAAGTTGTCACACTTGCCGGTGTGATGATAGTTGCATCGATTGCACTTTGGATACTTCCCCACGTATCGACATTGTCCTTGGGTTGCTGAAGCTGATTGCTTGAAGTTGCGATTATTGTCAAATTTCCTCTACTGTTGCTGCTGCTAAGGTTGATTGTTTGATGTTAAACCTTTGCTGCTTGAACCACCCCACTTACGCTTGTTATCTGGTACACTTGCCATCGCGCCCCGTTTAGGTAACTTTCCCTGCTCCACCACCTAGCCCATTAGCTTGTGAGCTAACCGGATGGCTTATTGTATGGTAGTAGGGTTAAAGGCTATCACCATACTCTGGATCTCAGGCACCAAACCACGTAGATACAACTCGATCCTTTTATGCATCAGATTCACCATCCCCGGGCACAAGGTTGCCAACTCGTGAGACCTGGTGGTATGGGCGTCAATCTCAGACCCTTGCACCTTTAGTTACCAAAGCTCAGCTTCCAACATTTGCACCTCATCACGAACACAATATTCTTCAGTCAAAATTCTTCCTATGGTAAATCATTGTCCATTGCCTAACCTAGCATCTGGACCTAGGCGTTCCACTATGAGAGTGCCGCCCTCAAGGGTTTTGGTAGCATATTTCACCTGGTCGGCTGGCGGGCAGTTACATTTCATGAAGACTAACTCAGTCTTCTCAAACCATCGCACCAACCCTACAGCCCCTTCAGTTCCACTATAGGTATGGGGTTTGCAATCCATAAAAGGTTTGTAGGTACAGGGTGGGGGTCCTGTACCAACAAACCAAAACATTTATTATAACGACTTAAACAAACAACTACCGTATTTATTATTGCCACTTGTGTCATTACCTGTTGGCTGTTCGGCTTGTACAGCAGCAACTGCCGCCTGCACATGCTCATTTATAAAAGCAGCCAGTTTAGTAGGGGTCTTGTTGACTGCACCCACGGCACCTCCGCGTCCTGCCCCACTTCCACGTCCGCGTCCTGCCGCACGTCCACGTCCTACGCCACGTCCTCTGCCACCTCCTTCCATTTTCACATTACATTCACAAACACTTTAATGAGTAACATCTAACATATTAATCTAATTAAAGCATAATAAATAGTTAGAAAATAATGAAGTTCATCAACCACAACCTTTATAACCAAAATAATAACCAAGGATAAATAAATTATAAGTAACTCAAAAAATATTTAATAAAAGTCAAAATTTAAGTTTTTAGTTGGGTGGAAACAACCTTCCCACATAGGTTTTTCTTTAAAAAACATCATGTAATCCAAGTCAGATGAATAAGAGAAATCAATTTATCACTTTAGACCCATCACTGTCTTCTTCCATCTCTTCCGGTTCCTCCTTAGGCTCCTCCTCCAGATATTCTTCTTCTTCCATCTCTTCAGCTCATGTATACGAACTATAGCCTCGTGAAGCTAATCGCGCGTCGCGTTTAGAATAGCTGTCAACTCAGCAACCTATCCACGCAGAGCCTGGATCTCTCCTGTCTAACCATCCTAGCGTCCTTGCATATCAAGCCACGATTCTTCCATCTCCTCGTACACTCTGCTGTTGTGCTCATGTTACGCGTCCAACCTTTTAAATCTCGCCTCGACATTCCATTGCAGTCGATCACGTGAGTCCACCACAGCAGCGATAGCCCTATAAGGGGTGCAAGGTAGAGGGTATTATATGGAATCTCTAGTCACGGTATGGATTGGAAATGGAACACACTCATTTTACAGCATCCTGATCAGTGTAGTACAATACCAGTCCCAATTGTCAGGATTAGCCATGTCTCGCTCAATCACAGGCTCGCCCGTAAGATACGCATCAGATATAAACATAGGGCGAGATCCATAACTCGTAGACGACGAAGGAATAGTAGGAACCTTGGGTACCTTTACCGGAGCGTGTCGAATAGGGCATGAAGACGATGATGATGCCATACTGCAGTGTATGTGATGTGTATGCCAATGAGTAGCAGTAAGGGAATAAGCAACAAGTAACTAACTAACTGGTGTGCTTATAGACTAGTGTGTATGCAACCTATTCCCTATAACCAATGGCTCTAATACCAATCTGTCACACCCTCAAATTCCATATGAGGGGTTTTACCGCAAGGCGTGTGAACAAACCAGGATCTAAGTCATTAGTTACTCAGAATGACACTATATGAAACATTTAAAAACAACCTAGAGTTTAGAAACTTTAAAACTATGCGGAAGCATTTTGTAAATAAGCCAAACCCAGAGTAATGAAATGTAAAATGCGCAAACACGCGCCAAACCATTATTTAAAACAAAATGTATATCAAATCCCAAATGCAAAAAAATGTTTATTCAAATGCATGCTGACCTGTGAGTGCTCTTAGGCGCTATTGCTAACCTCGACCTGAGTGCAGCATACTAAAAGAGTCAACACAACGGGGTGATTCCAAGAGTTTACGTTTAACATGAACAGTAATAGCTGTAAAACATAAGAAGTGCATTGAAATAGATAGCTAGTCGATATTCATAAGTAATAACCATAGTGATTTAGCGATCGAAGCTGACTGTGTTTGCTTGTTTGCCTCCATTCACGACATACCAGGTCGTGATGATGTTTGTGTTTAGGACAATATTGCACCCGTTTGACCTCGAGTCACACAGGTGGGGTTTATCAGACCCTGTAGTACTACCCAAAATTTCCTAATAGTTACCATTATTAACAATTTGAAAGTGTGAAGGCTTTCAAGGTATAACACACTATGTTACACTATACACAACTCATAATAATAAAGCATTAGTAAAAGAGTATGCTATCTCCCCAAAAAAGAGAGTGTTCAAAAGTGGGGCATGAACTCACCTGGTGTGCCAACAAACAGAATAATGCAAAGCTACGGTGAATGGAAAGACAACCCGTCAAAGGTTACCTAGAACACGTCAGTACATAAGTACGTGTAACTAGAAAGTCTAACAACCCTAAGTGCTCAATAAACACGTTGATCCAAGGGTTTTGGAAAACAAAGACACATTTGACGTAGTTGACCCGCTTGACCCGTTGGTGACATGTTAACTGAAACCTTGTTCGATCAAGTATAGCTACTCATGATTATCATACAAGTTATTCATGTATGCCATTTCATCAATCTCAGGTTCTATCAAGATCATCACACCAACATAGATTATCATACAACACATACGAATCAAAATCAACCCCCATGCACAACACAAATATAATTACATCACAACTAATAGATCATACATTGAGTTTAATCATGCACTACATGCCATGTGAAGCCACTGACGATTTCACACCCTAAACCCTACTAATCCTACTAATTAGGGGCCCAGATTCGCACGTGTGTAGGACAATCATTATCAAATTACCCAACAAGATTTATTCCAGCTAACATACATAACAATGATTTATTATAATTCCAAACATGGTTTCATGATCTCCTAACATCACCCAAAATCATGCAATATTCCATAAAGCCTAAATTTCCAAGTAATCCATCAAGCATCCATATAACCTAATTAACGCATTCTAACACATTAGACATCATCAATAAGCATTCTAGCATGATCCTAACGTCATTAAAATGTTCAAATCACAATATCCAACGATTCACATCAATAAAGTTTCCCTTTAGGGAAAGTAAAACCAAAAAACAATCTATCATCCAATCCATTTATAAATTCATGAACTTTATATCTAATCTAGTTTATACCAATCATCTAAACTCATATAACATCCACAATTCATCAAAGTTTGGATTTTTCATGATCAAAAGTTTCCACTTTTGGCAATGCATGAACTATATGATCAATCCATGGAATTTTTGCATAATCATCACAAACCAACATCAACATAACATTACAAACAACATAGCATCATCAAACAACCATAGAATTGAACTTTTTCATATGATTTTTGAACTAGGGTTTAACATGGATCAAAACTATGAAAATCTTGTTAGAAACTCACCATAAAACGTGTAAAGATGATGATTAATACTTTCTAACTCTTGAAACTAATCAAAATCATTGGTTGCTTGTTGTTGGAAGATCAAAATCGCAAGTGTGAGTGTGTGTGTATGTTTGCTCTCAGCCGCGCAAGGAGGGTGGGGAGAGGATTAGGGTTTGGTTTTTTTATTTAGGTTAAATACAATTTTGCTTTTTAAACCCTCATGTTACTATTTTATAAAAAAAACTATACTTTTAACCCCTTTTAATTAGTTTCTAACCACATAACACATGGATTATTACCAACTAGTAACAATTATATATTTCAATTAACAACAAAACACATGAATCAAATATCACACACTGTCCCGTTATCAAGTAAAATTGACAAATAATATTTAAAATTCATGAACCAAATAACCACAAACTAATAATCATAACTATCAATTAAATTATTATCTGTTAATCATAGTTAGTTATTATTACGTGACCAACATTCAACGACAACTAGTGTGTGCTCACAACATGTGTATGCAAGACCTAACGAAACAAATGGAGTTTGGTAACAGAAAATTAACGTAATGTCACACTCTCTAAATCAAACACTGATGGCTGACCATGATGAAGCCAAGGTATTGGAGCATCTCTGTACTATTGAATGCGCTGCTAAAGTAAACATGTATATGTCCTATAACTTAGAAGTGAGATTTGATCTTGATGCTTTAAATATTCTAAAAGTTGATTTCAAAAGAGAAGAAAATGACTATAAATGTAGAATAGAAGATCTAGAGAAAACAATTTCTACTCTTAAGCATGAGCACACAAATTATAGGACTCAGATCAAAGATCTCATTACCAAATTAACTGAATGCCAGGCTGAGCTTGTGATCAGCAAAGCCAGGGCCGAAAAGTGTGTCCTGAAAGAGGAAACCGTCATCATATCTTCATCCTTTCATGCAAAAATTTGTTATCAAAACAGGCAGGGACTAGGATCAAGTGAGATAGCTCTTCCACACACATTATTATTTTTCAGATCTCCAAGGTGTGGACCTAGTGAATATGAGCTGCCCCTTATTGATCCTATCCAAGAAGTGGATGAAGATAAAGAGGATATAGTGAAGGATGACTATACTCTTGGAGAGAAGAAGGAACCAAGGATGGCCAAAGCAACTAGAAGGAATTTGATTAGGGCTGCTAAAAGAAAATCAAAGAAAGTCCAAGAGATCAAGCCCACCTTCAATCCCAAGCAAAAACAAGTCTTTATCTCTGCTGGGTTTGAGGTGGTGAAGACTAAAGACTTAACTAAGGACTCTATTACCAGGAGTCCTAGTTCAAGTTCAAACCATCTTGGTCAAGAGAAAAAGATTAAACAAATGTGCACCACTACTGCACAGCCTGATCCATCCAAATCCAAGAGCAAGCTTCACCCTTAGAAGCCTGCTACATCATCTAAGAAGGTGAAGAAGGAATTGGTAAAAGATCAAGCTCAACTTTCTCATCAAGAGAAGAATCTTAGAAGTGTGCCTATAGAATGCATCATGTGTAGTTGTGCAACTTACTTTACTAAGGATTGCATCTACAATCCTAGGAGTACCATCAACATGACCAAGAAGAAAACTATTGAGAAGAAGAATAAGAAAATAGCTTTGGAAGGAAATCACTTTCCTTCAAAAGCTTTACGTTGAACAAGAAGAAGATAGGTGGAAAACTATCTTGGGAAGCAAGTTTGGTCTTGGAAGAAAGGAATGCTTCCGAAGCACTAAAGTCTATTGTAGTGGATGCAAAAGCTTTCGAAGGTTCAGTCTCCAAAACTTCCAAAGTCATCAAAACTTCCAAAGTTTGAAGGCCAAGTCTAATCTTCCAAAGATGGTGTGGAAAATAAAGGAAGGCCATGTGACTGAAGTTTCTTCAACAACAACAGCAAATGATCCTCAAAGCTTGCATATAGGATCAATAACTGTTGAAATATCTTTACTTCATTTTGATGAGCCCAAGACCAATAAGGCTTGGGTTTTCAAATGTAACTAACCTTCTCTTTTTCATGTGCATGAACAGCTAAAGACCAAGAGGAATGTATGGATCAATGATAATGGTTGCTCAAGGCACATGACTGGCAATGGCTCTTTGCTTCAAGACTTTGAGAAAATTAATGGAAGGCCAGTTGCTTTAGGAGAATCAGGTGGTTACATCACTAGAAGGGTGTAGGGTAATAAATGGTAAGCTCAACATTGAGAAGGGAAACTTTGTCAGAGAGCTTGAGTATAATCTCTTGAGTGTATCTTAATTTTGTGACCAGACACATAACATGTTCTTCACTGAGCATGAGTGCATTGTTCTCAAGCCTGAGGTGATCATTCCTCAAGAGCATATCCTGCTTAGAGCCCCCAAGAAAGGGAACATGTTCAAGATGGATTTACGGGAAACCTCCCTATCAGGAGAAGTTTCTTGCTTTCTACCTAAAGCCAATAGTGATGAGTCTTTCCTTTGGCATAAAAGAATGTTCCATGTAAACTTTAAGAACATGAATAAATTAATTAAAGATGATTTAGTAACTGGAATGCCAAAGAAAGAGTTTACAAGTGATGACCATTGTGTTTCATGTCTGAAAGGAAAGCAACACAAAGTGTCTCACAAGCCAAAGTAAATGAACTCTATCACTACTCCCCTAGACTTATTACATATAGAACTCTTTGGCCCCACCAGTATAATGAGTTTAATAAGAACTTCATATTGCCTTGTGATCACATATGACTTCACAAGATATACTTAGGTCTTCTTTCTTAGAATTAAAGATGAGACCCCCGAAATCTTGAGGTCCTTCATTCTGAAAATTGAGAATCAATGTGATCACAAGGTCATGATCATAAGATGTGATCAAGGAATTGAATACAAGAACCAAATCCTTGATACATTTTGTGAGAAAAAAAGGGTATTTCAAGACAATATGGTGCTCCTAAAACTCCTCAACAAAATGGTGTTGCTGAAAGAAGAAATATGACACTTATCGAGGCTGCAAGAACCATGCTCTCTGACTCTAAACTGCCCATCACCTTCTCGGCAGAGGCAGTGAACACTACCTGTTATGTGAAGAACTGAGTTTTAGTAGTCAAAACTCATGGGAAGACTCATTATGAACTGTGGCACAAAAGAGACCTTTCAATGGTTTCCTCAGGTCATTTGGATGTCCATGAACCATCTTGAATACCGAAAATCATATAGCCAAATTTGCTAAGAAAGCAGATGATGGACATTTCATTGGATACTCTTCCCAAGCTAAGGCTTATATAGTATACAATCTTAGAACTAGAGTACTTGAGCAGTCAGCCAATATGACCTTCAATGAACACACTCCCTGTGTGAAAGGTTCTGGTCCTGATTGGTTATTTGATCTTGATTTAGTTACCAACTGTTTTAACAAATCTTGGGAAGATGTTTTGAGATTAATAGGTAATACATCTGTAGGAGATCTTGATATGAGATTTGAGTTGTGAAGACTAAATGATAGAATTCCTTTAGCTCTAGTGGTAACAAACTCTACAAGTTGAAATCCCGTCAGTGCAACCATGACAATCTCTTCAGCTGATACATCTGACGTGCCAACCAATTCCATCAATAAGGCATAAAAATCAAATGAAGGGATTTCCAGTGTATGAGGAGATGGAGATGGTGAAAGTTATCCAGAATTTCATGATGCTAACAACCACTCCACTGAAGACAACATCAATGATGTCACACACTCTTTAGATCAAGTTACACTTGATAAGTATGCTGATATGGTGGGTGATACTCAATCACCAGATCTTAATTTCACTAATTTAGATCTGTCAAATCAACTTGTTGTGATTCCTCAACTAAGAATCCATATTTCTCATTCCACCACAAACATCATTGGAGATGTTGAGACTAGGGTGAAAATAAGAGGACAAACCCATGATAAAAATATTTGTCTACACTCTTGTTTCTTGTCCCAGATTGAGCCAAAGAAAGTTGATGAGGCTTTGAAAGATGGAAGCTGGGTTGAAGCAATATAGGAGAAGTTGCTTTAATTCAAAGACAAGGTGTTTGGTACCTATATCCACTTCCTTGTGAGAAGATGCCGATAGGTACCAATTGGTTTTTTAGGAACAAGAAGGATGATAGAGGAGTTGTCATCAAGAACAAGGCAAGGCTAGTAGTTCAAGGGTACTCTCAAGAAGAAAGGATTGACTACACAGATGTCTTTGCACCTATAGCAAGACTTGAAGCTGTTAGGATATTCCTTGCTTTTGCTACATCCAAGGATTTCAAGGTCTACCAACTTGATGTCAAGTGTGCAATTTTATATCGGGTGATAGATGAAGAAGTATATGTCAAGCAACCACCTGGCTTTGCAGACCCACATCATCCTGATTATGTATGCAAGCTTGACAAAGCTCTCTATGGGTTGTATCAAGCTCCAAGGAAGTGGTATGACACACTGTCACAGTACCTTGTCCAACATGGTCACAAGAGAGATACTATTGATAGCATACTCTTCGTCAAAAGAACATGGAATGACTTGATGCTGGTTCAAGTTTATGTAGATGACATCATCTTTGGGTCAACAAATGAAAAGCTCTGCAAATAGTTTGAGAAGCTAATGAAGAATAGATTTGAAGTAAGTGCCATGGGGGAACTCAATTTCTTTCTAGGAATTCAAGTGAAGCAGGTTGACAATGGCATCTTCATAAACCGGTCAAAGTATGTTTAAGACATACTAACCTGATTTCATCTGACTGAGTGTAAGGTTGCTAAGACTCCCATAGCTAGAAACCAATCTCTAGGACCAGATCTTAAGAGGGAGTGTGTTGATGAACATCTTTACAAGGCTATGATTAGGTCGCTTATGTATCTTACAGCCAGCGGGCCTGATATCATATTTGCCATATGCATATGTAAAAAATATGAAACAAACCCTAAGATGTCACACCTAGTTGTTGTCAAGAGGATTCTTAGATGTCTCAAAGGAGCTCCCAAACTAGGCCTTTGGTATCCAAACAATATTGACTTCAATCTATATGCATATACAGATAGTGACTATGGTGGCTGCAATATGAATACAAAGTCCATATCTAGGGGATGTCAATTCTTTGGCGGAAGGATAGTCTCATGGCAATGCAAGAAACAAACCTGTGTATCTGTATTAACTGCTGAAGCTAAATACATTGCTGCTACAAGCTGTTGTCCTCAAGTGCTTTGGATTCAGAATCAGATGTTAGATAATGGATTCAACTTCAAGTATACTCCTATCGACATAGACAACAACAGTGCTATTTGAATCACAGATAAACCTGTGCAACACTCAAAGACAAAGCACATCAACATCAGGTATCATTTGATAAGAGATAATTTTGAAAATGGATTGATTAAACTAGTGAAAGTTAACACAAATGAACAATATGTTGATCTGTTCATAAAAGCATTTGATGAACAGAGATTTAAATATCTTGTATCAGCTATTAGGATGATTAACTTTGAGTAGATTTTCTTAAATTAATTTTGAAATTGGTTTTCAAACATGTGTGTCTTTAATGTTGTCTAAAATATTACTCATATAAGTCCAGTTAACCTTGGAAGAAAATTTTTCTAAATAGATATTCCTTATAATTATAAGAACTGAACACAAATTTTCTTTCAGAAGACATTAAATTGACTTTGGAAGAAACTTATGTTTTCAAAACTAATAACTATTTTTAAAAAATTTAACTTTAGAAGAAATTCTTATATATCTTTTGAAGCTTAATTATGCTTCTAAGTACTTAATGTATTGAAGGAGAATTTTCTTCCGAAAGCAATTAAGTCTTGGAAGATTTATTCACTCCTAAGGAATATATTTAGAAGTCAAAATTGGCTTTGGATGTTTTTCAAAAAAACTTCCAAAGACAAATTACCTTTGAAAGATTTTCAACTTCCAATATAACTACCTTTTTGGGCACTCTTTTAGAGGTGGGACCGACATCCAGATTTCAAAGTTTATCCTTTTGCAATAACTTTGTCTCACATTCGGGTAGACTTTTCCATGTACCTACACATGCAACACAACAGGTTGCTCTATTGTCATCTTAAAAAGACCCTGGTTTTTCAGGGATTTGCAGCTACCTTTCCCACTCATCCTACCTCATCGCCCTCATAATAGACCCTCCACTATATTTCTGGAATTTTGGTGGACTTTCCAAAAGGTCATCTTAGATAGTGAGAAGGAACTGTTTGCATTAGTGCAAAGGAAGACTATTTTCATAACACTAGCCACCATCAACAATCATTTGAGGCTGGATGATGAAGAAGGCAAACTTTCCTTCCTAAAAAAGCTATCAATGGGTCATTCCTACTGATGGGCTATAAAAAGGACTACTCGGTGAGGACCTTCAAGAAGGGTAAGGTCTCTTTCCAATGGAAATACCTCCTCCATCTTATAATCCACTCTTTATAAAACAAACATGGAGGATGGGATCAAATTTTGGAAGACCTATCTTATATAATCCATGGGATGGTCCAAGGGATCAAGTTCAAGTACTCCCAGTTTGTTTACACAAACTTGCTTGCTAACTTGGATTCCTTAGAGTATTTCATGTTTCCTAGATATGTCCAGCACATTCTCAACTGTGAACTGGGCTCACAATTGAAGGGAATGGGTAATATTCTTATATTAGGAAAGATGAAGCCTAACATCTTCAAAATAATGAGGAAAACCACTGTTGGTTTTTCCAGGGTAGAAACAGCCCTTGTCCCAAAAATGTTAGAGCTCCCTACTCAAGGTGAAAACTTGGTAGCACCAGCCAATATTAAACCCATACCTTCTTCATCTTCACCACCCAAACAGCCACAAATAACCATCACCTATCACAAAAAGTCCAAACGAACCCCTGCTCAGTCTATTCAGATTGAGCAGACTTCCATACACTCACCCATATAGGAGGAAATAGAACCAAGAGCTCCCACTTCCCCTGAGGAGCAGACCACTCCCATCCTTTCAATGATCAATGCTAAGGTTCCTCATGCTCAGCCTGATGAGCTCATTACCCAAGCTACAAGCCTTCACACTGAGTCTTAAAACTCAAGTGAATAACCTTCAGGGGATAGTTACCATCCCTAACCTTTGGAATAAACCAACCAATCCCTAACCTATAATTCTATGATAATAAGGATATGAGATTCAGTGAGTACCATGGGTCCCTTTTCTCCTCCCATGCTCAAGGAGAGATGAGTGCTCCTCATACACCCATATCTAGCCCACATCATCCACTCACAACTGAGGTGGACCTTCTTGAACATGTTCAGAGGTCCATATGGAAGAGACTCTCACTTTAGAATATGATTACATCTTTAAGACCTCAACCTTGGCAACCCAGCCCCTTGATACTTCTCATGAAGCTATCATGGAGCAGGGAAAATCCAAAGCCCAAGAACTAATATCTGGTGGTAAGGGAGATGACTTCGGTTATGTTCTCTCATCCCCCCATGATTTATTTAATGAAGATGAGGGAAGTCTACAACAAAGGGTGCAAACCTTGACACAAACCTACACCTACTAGGTCTCTAAGGTTAGTCACCTGGAATCTTAGGTGGCTACCTTACAAAGGCAAGTCCTTAATCAGCAACTTGAGATCACCGATCTCAAGGGTAAGTTAGCTGAGAGGCCTGCCAGGTATCCTCAACCAGTTCCACAAGAACCTGTGGATGTGGTGGACCTAACCTTTAGCTCACCTGTGCAAGTAGGTGATGCTACCAAAAAGAGAGAGGAAGTCTTAACTACTATCACATAACTTGGGAGCACTGCCCATAGTATGGACATTGAGGACTCCCATTCACATTTGTAATTGTCCACACTCAACAACCTCCTCATGCCTTTATCAATGTGGATGCCTTAATTCAAAATCTATTTGAGTAGGGTATACCAATAGTAGGATGGAGGTATGACAATGATAGAAGAGCCATGATACTCTCTAGATATCAGGGTCAACAAGAAGTTTTCAATTTTTAGACCCTGAGTTCTATGAGAATTTTCCTCTAGTTGATTTGTCACTTGCCAACCTAAGTCATAACAGGCAAGCTGAAGGTTGGCTGAGAGGATTCAGCTAAGGGTGCTTGAAGAGTTTAATAAAAGAACAAATTTATATAGACAGAGGCTAGTAGGGAAAACTGTTGGTCAACTGGATACTGAGGCAGACCCTAAGATTAACTTCAAAGGGTAAACCTCAATTAAAGGCCTAGCAGAAGAACCTGTGAACCTTGATTCTACAACTGCTTCAACACCCAATACCCTCAGTGAGACACCAGTTGGTGAAGGTGTCTCACAGCCTCTCCCTAGCCAGAGCTCAAGTTCAAAACCAAGTCAAGAAGGCCAAAGTTCTCTCCTCCCTGAGTCACACATGCCAGTGCTTAACAAAGTTAAGAGGATTCTAACATCCGAGGAGATTAAGGAGGAGAAGAGGGAGAGAAAGAGGAAGGCAAAGGAAGAGAGAATGAGAGAGACCCCAAGCTTCATGCAAGCTATAATCAGGGCTTCCCCTAGGCCAAATACTCTGGAATATGAGTTAAGGGCGGCCAGATTGAACTATCTAGGGTCTAGGAACTACAACATTGATGAAATAATTTCTCTTTCCTTGGAAGAATTGAATGAGCTGGCTGATACTAAAGTGACAAAAAAGAGGTAGGAGGCTAAGGCTGCTGAATTGCTCCTCAAGATTAAAGAAGAAAGAAAGAGAAGAAACTCTACAAAGACCTTGTTCTCGCACCCGTTCAAGAAAGTCCTGAAATAAAGACTGTGGTTGTTGAATAAGAAACTCAAGTAGGTAGGGAACAAGATAGACAAAAGATGATAACCTACTTGAGTGCCATAGGTCTCTATTAGGCAGTAACTCTACTCCCTCTATCTTATGAATACATAGAGTTTAAGTACCTCAAGTAGCTGGAGAAAGAAGTTTTAAAAGAAAAGAAAGCTGCTAAAGGAAGATGAGGGAGGAAGGTGCTAAGTCAGGAGCCACCATCTGAGCTAACCAAAAGAAGTCTGATGACAGAATGAAAATAGTGAGCTTCTTAAAGCTGTATGGGTTCTCTGGAAAAAGGCTTGATCCAATGTCTCTATCCATAATGGATGAGCATATAAGGGTGATCAAGCAGAAGATTAAGAAGCGTGAGCTGGTAGACTTGCATTCTCTACCAAGTCAGGCTGCACCTGAAGTTGAGGTCAAGGTTGAACCCCAAGAGACAACACAACATGACCCTATTACTGAATCATAACCAGCTTCATCTTCTAACCCATAACAAGGTCCTGAACCTTCTTTTTCTGAACATATGAAGGGGAAGGACCCAACTAAGAAGGAAAAAGAAGGAAGAACTAGTACTCAATATCAACCTTCTCAGTTAATGTATAGAAAGAGGAAGAGGATTTCCATCAGGAGGGACTTAAAGAAGAAGAAGTGCAAGGCATCCACCTTTACACCTTAGGATGAGTCATAACATCCTGAGGGTGAACAAGAAGAGGCTGCTCAACCATCTCCACTTCAAGTAGAGCCTCTTGATGCTGAGAGAACCATCTTGTCCTGGATTTACTCTACAAACCCAAACAGATGGTGTGTCATATGACATCAAGGAGGTCAAGACATATACTTCTAGTAAAATATTCTTGACCTTCCTGTACATGATCTCTTGGACATGAAGAGGTATATTGAGAGTCTAAAAAATCCAGACCAACTGATAAAGAAAGGAATGGTTTTGATTCTAATCATGTCTGTAAACAAATAAAGATCAAGACTCAAAGTTATCCTAAAGTTTTGGTAGTATTAGCCTAGGGGAAGTTTGTAGGAGTTATCTTAGAGGCTGATGCAAACCAAAGTTCTCTCAGCAATTATTCAAAAGTACAAGGAAGTTACTTTGGAAGATTTGAAAAATCTATAAAGAAATTCACTAAGTGTCAAATCATTCGAAGCCAAAAGTGAAGTCTTCCGAAGCTTCAAGACAAAGTCTTCCGAAGCCTGAAGACTGATTTCTTCCAAAGACGGAGAAGACATGCTTTCTCTAACATTGTTTTGACAAAAGCTGAACTACTTTCCGCTATCATCTCTGAAGACTCACCAATTTATACAAGTTGGTGATTTCTCCACACTTTTGTCAACTTTTGATTAAGGTCTTTGAGTCTACAAGTTTCCACTCTTGTACTTTTATCCTTTTTGTAATAGATTAGGATGTGAGCTATGGCATGTCATAGTCACTAGTCAAAAGACAATCTGCATTTTGACTTTACATTGATCTTGTTGTCTAGATTAGTGTTCCAGCTGGCCTTCAAAGTATGGCTGCCTATAGGATGTAGTATAAGGTGTCTTATGTAACAGTCCTTAGGATTAAGCCTTGTAACAATTATAAAACACTTAAGAGCAATATACATCATTCTTGAAAACCAAAATTTGTTTTCTGCTTGTGTTCTTACTTTTGTTCTTGGTTTCTTGTGCCTGGTTCCCTATTTGATCTGTTAAGTGTTTACACTCCAACTTATGAAACTATTGAAATTACCTTCACCGGTCCTGTAGTATGTGAATTTGGGTATGAACTTTAACTGAAACTGAGAATTAGTAAGGGATTAGAGAATTTAATTGCTATAAAAGATTTAAAAAGTCTCTAAAGTCTTTGCTTAGGGACATTAAAGAATAAGTGTAGGGATCTGATCACATGTTATGTTTTAGAGTTTAATAGATCTAAAAATGTGAGTTTACATTATAGTTATTATTAAATTGTTTTACTTTGTTTATATTCTATTTCATAGGTGTTTGATGCTTAAGGAGATTAATTTGAGACAAAAGAATCAAAACACAAAAGTTCAAGGACCAATTACATAAATATCAAAAGTTATCAAAACAATGGAGCTTGAAGTTTGCCCGATGTATCATACGTCAGGGAGGGGCATATGATACACTGGTAGGCATATGATGGGTGTCTGATTTGGCGTGTTTGATCAAAATTGCAGAAAGTTGGTCGTATAAATGCTGATGGTGGATGTCGCAGCTTGCAAAATTGCAAATAGTTGGCCGTATCAAAATTGTAGAAAGTTCGGCATTGATACTTGGTTTGGTTTATGCATGAATGTATGCGTGTGTGGGTTATGGCAGCATGTATCCATGCATGTATGATATGTATATAATATATATACATACATATATATATATGTGTGTGTGTGTAGTATACATACTAATAATATGTGTGTAGTATATATATTAATAATATAGGTGTCTGGTATATATATTATGTGATATGTGTGTGTGTTAGTGGTAAAATATATATTTTGGATGTATAAATTCTTGTATGTGCATGCTTGATCTTGTTGTCGTGACTCGATCAAAAACAAGTTAATATATCTGTTTTAGCTACCTTTATTGCGTAAGTGTATGTAAGGTCGTCTCCACAGGGAATATGTGGAAAGTGTTTAATTAATACGACTAGATTAACTAAAAGACACAACTTTGTAAGTATGTATTGAAACTTTGGATGAATTTACCAACACAAGTGTAAAAAGCAATCAACTTTTGAATGAATTTAATAATTAATAAGAAAAAATCACTATCGGTTTTCAAGTTCTACAAGATCAACGGTCATCAAGTCTAACTTAGGTTTTAATAAACACGACTCAATATCTTTGCTTTTGATTGAAATGATAAGCAAGGAACAATCTTTTAAGTTTCGTTCATTCAAAAAGTTACCAATTGACGTACATCAAGTTATCTACTTTTCCCATTGAGCTAATGATGCAAGGAAATTGAGAACTGATGATAAAGCAAATAACTTTCTTTATAAATAAATTGTTAAACTCAATCAAAGCCTTCAATGACATTTAATCACAAAGTGTTCAACATAAAACCCTAAACATGACTAACCGTCTCACTTGGGAAGACCTATCCACCCGAAAGTAACCGCGAACGATTTAGCCACTCATCGTCTTCATTATGTCTTCAATCTTGATTTGATGATAAATGTGGATGCTTTGGAATGAATAGAGGAGGTTCTAAGGGCTGAATTTCATCCAAAAATTTGTTCATAGGGCTCAAGGAGTGTCTCCCCTAACACCCTAATGATTGGGGTTTAAATAGGATTTAAAATTTGAAATAATCCTCCAAATATCGTGTTCTTACAGCCGTAGGTTACAGCCTACCTTCAACCAGGCAGCCAAACCTCCTCTCTTATGGGGTTCATAGACGGACTCATCACAGGGACGTAAGTTACGGCCTCAGGCCGTAGCTTACGGCCTTCCTGACCTTTTCACAATTTTCTTCGTTTTTAGCACCTTTCAAGCCATAGTATTGCTATCCTTTGTATAATTCTCAAATAATGTATGTTAAGCTTCATTAACCTACATTTCAAATACGTAATAAAGTGATTGTATTGGATATCAAAATTAGATTAAAAACATGATATTAAACATTTAAAACTCACACAAAACACCAACACATCAATGTTACCCTAATTGTGCTACATATGAATCATTAAAGTATTATGTATGCATGGGTTGTTGTTGAATCATGATGGATGAAACTATCGAAAACTCAAGATTTTAGTATTGGCCATCAACTATCGCATAGGGATTGAACCCAGAGGCTCGATAATCAAAAGTAGATATTGAAGATCAAGAAAATCACGTGAGAAATTTTGATCCGAGCGAGAAATTAGATCTCGCGCGAGACCTTTTGTGTTTAGTATAAATAGATTGCTTTTAATGTAAGTAAGTAGTTTTTCCTGATTTGTACAAAACTTATGTACTTTTCAATCAGAGAGCAATTGAAATCGAAGTTTATTTACACGTTTTGCTTGAATCTTCTTCATATTGTTGTTTAATCATTCTAGTTACTATTCCATGAGCGATTACATTCCGCATTCTCATTAGGAGATCGATCTGATTTTCAAGGTCCTTACAATTGGTATCAGAGCCGTGAGTGCTCTAGATCTATTGGATCAGAAATTGAAGAGTTTTTGAAAATTTTTGAGCAACAAATTCAATTTCTTCTTAAAGATTGCATTGATTTCTGCTTTTGTGGTTAATTTGAAGGTGTTATGATCTGAAACAAGCTCGTTTGAAAAGGTGAAGTTGATTACATGGTTTAATTCATTAAGTAGAAGTTTAATCACTTAATCTTGGACAAATTAGTGATTAGATTGAAGTTGAAAATTTCGAAATTACACCAAATTGAGCCTGTGAAAACATAACTTTTGCACGCGAAAAGTTTATCTTTCACGCGAGAATTCAATATTTTGCAAAAGTTTGTTACAAAAAGATTCCATTCGCATGAGAAGTTCAACATTTCACAAAAGTTGGTTACGAATCTTTTCGTATGAAAAGTTGCTATGAAAAGACCACGCGAAAAGTTTCAAAGTTCTTGTTTTGAGCGAGAAGTTCAGTTTTCAAGAATTTTGGAAAAAGTATTACTTCTAATTTTCAACTATGGCTAATTTGAATAATCTTACTGCTACTTTAAGTCTTGACAATGAGAGTGGTATAAGCACTAAGCCTCCTAGACTTCTGAGTGAAAATGATTATCCAGAATGGGTGTACCATTCTGAGAACCATGTCATATACACCGAACCAAGGATGTTACGCTCGATCAAGTATAGACCGTATATTCTTGTGTATTCAAATGACAACGCAAAAATGGTTTTGAAACCTGAACATTTGTAGGATAAGGAAGACATGAAAACACTTGAACTCAATGAGAAAGCTTATGTTACGACCACTATTGCTCGGACTACTGAAATAGCATAGAAATTTAAAGAAATCAAAGGAGCCAATGTCTTATGGGATGCCAAGGACGAAAAGATTATGGGAAATAAAGATATGAGAGAGTGTGGGAAAGATATGTTGAATCAAGAATTCAACATGTTCAATCATGTAATAGGGGAGACATTGGAAGCAAAATTGTCAAGATTTTTAAAATTGATCACTAAGATGAAAAGTACCGGAATATCTTTGGAGAATATAGCTGTTAACAAGAACCTATTGAATTCATTACCTTACAGTTGGAACAATAACTGCACTACCATCAAGAGAACCAAATATTTGTTTACATTATCTCTCATTGATCTTATTTCTACAATCAAATCTTATGAAATGGATGACAAACAAAGAGCTACAAATCACTTAAACACAATGGCACAATGGGAGCTGAAGCAACTGTGTTGTATCCTAAGATGGCAAGTAATACTAATTACTATGTGAGCTACTTACAACTGTGTCAGCAACAACAGTCAACAGACCCTATCATTCATATTGACAAAGAGACATATGTCCCTTATTTCGAAGTCCCTAATCCAATGAATTCTCTCCCATGCAGTCTCAATATATATCCTTTTAGCCATGAACTCACTCTTATTCATCCATTTAGCCTTCACATCATACTTAACAAGATTTTGTTACCAACTTCAACCCATCTAAACAAACGAATCTGATTGCTGAAGAACATCTTGCCTTATTCATAACATTCATATCTATTTATGAAGCATTCATGGCTGGAAGATTGAGCATAGTAACTATTCTTGTTGATGACTTACAGCAAGTTAACCCAAATGATGTTAAAGAGACTAAAATTAAATACCAAATGGCTATGGTGGTGTATAGGGCAAAGAACTTTGTAAGATGAACGGGTAGGAAAATGTTTGGAGTAAACAACTCTAGTTAGATTGGGCTTGATAAGACGAATTTGAGGTGCTACAACTATGACAAACCTTGGCATTTTGCTAGGGAATACATAGAGTTAAAGACAAAACAAAGTGATAGTGGTAAGGAAATGGTGATAGTCGAGGTTGAAACAAAGAGTGATAAGACACGTTCTTCAAATAACAAAGCATTAGTAACTCAGACCAACGGAGATTATGATTGGTTAAACCAAATGGAGATACTCGATCTCAAACTTTCCACATGTCTATTGGCATAGATAAAAGTTGATGAAGAAGAAGTTGAAGAAAATTTGTTTGGTGAGTTCATATCAAGTGATCTACTTGATGGTGTGTTTCCTGAAGGTGAGGTAATCAAGGATGATGCAAATGTTATTTCTGAATCTGCTATTAAGACTACTCCAGCATAAGAGATGAGGACTGAAGTTGTTGAGGATGGAATTGAAGAAAAAGCTATTGAGAACACTCCAACTATTCAAGAGACGGAAAGCTTACACTCCATTGCTGTTGATGATGAGCTCAAAATGGATCGATCTGTGATGATTTATGAACACAATTCAATCTAAAACACACAAGTATTCAATTCAACACAAGCAAGTCAACAAAAATTCATAGAGTTTACATTGATTAGCATATAGAAGAATACAAAGTGTAGAAAATAGTTACAAGATGTCTAAATATCACTCTAAACTTAAACCCTACATAAAACATATCTATGCTATATATACTAATCAAGAAAACAAAGGAACGTATTTACATAAAAAGTCCCTATGTCACACCCTCAAAATCCCCGAGCGGAGTTTTACCGCGAGGCGTGTGAACAAACCAGGATCACATAGTTACTCAGAACGACACTATATGCCACTTTTAAAATAAAACCAACCAAAGTTCAAACTTTAAAACCATGCGGAAGCGTTAAATAAACTAGTAAACCCAAAACGATGAAACATGATTTGAAAATGTGCAAACATACGCGCCCAAGTATTAAGCAAAACCAAAACACGATGTTTAAACATTCTTAACCCAAAACAATGTTACATAACATGCTGCCAAACACCATGATGTTGACCTGTGTGACGTGCTCCTAGGCAATATCAACCTTAACCTGAGAATAGCATACTAACCAAGTCAACACATGGTTGGTGAGTTCAAGAGTTTGCGTTAAAATATAAACCAATCAACAGTTTCCAGAGCATAAGTAGTGTATTGCAATAGTTAGCTTGTCTATTAACATGAAAATATTAAACATAATGATTTCACGATTGAAGCTGACTGTGATAGTTTGTGCCTCCCGTCACAACTTACCAGGTCATGACGAATATATGTTAGGACAAAATTGCACCCGTTTGACCTCGGGTCGCACAGGTGGGGCTCGTCAAACCCAGTAGTACTACCCAAAATTTCCCGCTAGTCAATATTAACAATCCGAAAGTGTGAGGACTTTCCATGGTAAACAACACTATATTAATATTATACACACTCATATTTAAAAGTGTTTGTGATCAACAGTATGCTATCTCCCCCAAAAGAGATTATGTAAAAAGAGTGGGGCAAGAACTCACCTGATACGCGCAAGAATAAACTTAGAGCTTAACTTGAAAGAAAGAGGGGAAAGACAACCTTCAAAGGTCACCTAGAACACATGAGTACATAAGTACGTGTCCACAGAAACAATATGAAACCCTAAGTGCTCTACAACCCAAAGAACTCAAGGTTTTAGAAAGACAAGACACACTTGACCCAGTTGACCCGTTTGACCCGTTGGTGACATTATAGGTGAATTTCGATTCAAACAAGCATAACAGCCTATCACACATGATTATCATACAAACTGATTACATATAACACTTCATTAACCACATGTACTAATTAGATCATCATACCGCCAGATATCATACAAGTCATGCGAATCTCAAACTATTATCATGCTCATAACCTCTATAACACAAATAATACACCATACAAGGATCAAATCACGCATCACATGCCATGTGAAGCCACTCACGACTTCACACCCTAAACCCTGCCAATCCTACTAAGTAGGGGCCTCAGATTCGCACGTGTGTATGATGATCATTAACATACCAATTTTCCATAGCTCATATCATCCAAAATGTTCATTCTTAATCAACCATCAATCAACGAAAGTCCTAGCTTACCTATATGACTCATACCATGATTTTTCCACAAACAGGCCAAAACAGATAATTACCCAAACCAACATCCATTGAATCCACCCAATACATTCTATCACCATAGAACTTATCTATGAACTTACTAGCATGATCCAAATGCTCCTAACATACCCATATCATCATATTTAAGAGATTTCACAATTAAAGTTCCCTTTTGGGAAAGTTCATCCCAAATCCATCAAACACCCAAGACATTCATGAATTCATCATTTACATACCAATTCAAGTCCATGACAATATCTAGACATAATCAACAACATCTAATCATCATGATTCATCAACATTCAACACCAAAAGTTACTATTTTTAGCAATGTATGAACTATAACACATCTTCTTGATTTTCAATTGTTCATATCATCAACCTATCATCTAATCATCATCACATACACATCCATAACATTCATACATCATCAAATCACCATATCCATGCAAATAAAGTTACTATTATTAGTAACCTATGAACAACGTATCAAAATCATAGCTTTCTTGCATAATCGACGTTAACTAGCATCAATCTAACCTAACTAACATAATAACATCAACAAACAACCAAGAATCGACCTTCAATTGCAATATTCGAACTAGGGTTTTGGCCACCATGAAAAATCATCAAAAACATGTAAAAATCTAACCTTTAAACGTGTAATGGCTTGCAATTGATGATTCTAATGCGTTGTATAACTTGAAATCGACCAAAACCGAATGGTAATCACTTGTTCTTGCTTTAAATCGCAGGTTTGTGTGTGTTTGAGTGTGTGTCGTGGCTGATGGGTATGTGGGGGCTATGGTTGGGATTTTTGATTATATTTAATTTATCAATGTTATTATTTAAACCCTTGTAATTTACTTTTTATAAAAATTAAGCTTTTAAACTCTTTTTAAAAAGGTTTTTAACTACAATAATAAGCATATAAACTAACAATGACAATTTATATTTTATCTTTATTAGATACAAAACATTCAGATTAAATACACACGTTTCCACGTTACGCGATAAAATTTACAATAAATATTTAAATCACATAATCACAACTAATAATCAACATAGTAATTATTTGTTTCACATTATTAATTATTATTAAGTCACCAACGTTCAACGACAACTAGTGTGCTCCCGACACGTGTATGCAAGACTTAACGGAACTAACGGAGTTTGGTGACGGAAAATTACCGGATGTCACATTATCCCCATGTTGAAAGAATTTTCGTCCCGAAAATTGCGTTACATGGTGAGTGTTCCATCACTGGTTACTGCATTGGCACAAGGAAATCGAAATCAAGTGAGTTTTGGGTGAGTTATCACATCATCCCCATGTTGAAAGAAATTTCGTCCCGAAATTTAATCAGTACCTTCGTCGGCTGGCATCGTCTTTTCGAATAGCTGAGGATACTTAAGCTTCATTTGGTCTTCACGTTCCCACGTGAATTCTGGTCCACGTCTCGAGTTCCAACGAACTTTGATGATGGGTATCTTGCTTTGCTTAAGCGTTTTCACCTCTCGATCCATCACCTCGACCGGTTCCTCAATGAAGCGTAACTGTTCGTCTACTTGAACTTCTTCCAGCGGTACAACCATAGTTTCATCCGTTAGGCACTTCTTCAGATTTGAAACATGGAATACATCATGGATTCCACTCAATGAATCAGGTAAGGCTAGTCGATAAGCTACTGGACCTATTCTTTCCAAGATTTCAAATGGTCCAACATATCTCGGATTTAGCTTTCCTCGCTTACCAAACCGAATCACGCCTTTCCATGGTGAGACTTTCAATAAGACTTTGTCACCAACTTGAAATTCCAAAGGTTTCCGCCGCTTGTCAGCATAGCTTTTCTGTCTGTCTCGCGCTGCGGCCATGCGGTTTCTTATCTGGACAATCTTCTCAGTTGTCTCGTGTACTAACTCCGGACCCGTTAATTGACTATCACCAATTTCAGCCCAGCAAACTGGTGATCTACACTTTCTCCCATACATAGCTTCAAAAGGTGCCACCTTTATGCTAGTGTGATAGCTGTTGTTGTAAGAAAATTCCACCAATGGTAGGTGAACTTCCCAGTGATTCCCGAAGTCAATCACACAAGCACGTAACATGTCCTCCAAAGTCTGTATAGTACGCTCGCTTTGACCATCAGTCTGTGATGATAAGCAGTACTCATATCCAATCGTGTACCTAGAGCTTTCTGCAATGACTGCCAGAAGTGTGATGTGAAACGAGAATCACGGTCAGAAATAATTAAGATCGGTACTCCATGTCTCGAAACGATCTCCTTCAAATAAAGTCAAGTTAATTTCTCCATCTTGTATGTTTCCTTTATCGCTAGGAAATGAGCAGATTTTGTCAATCGATCCACGATAACCCATATTGTGTCGCAACCCGTAGAAGTGCAAGGTAACTTAGTAATAAAATCCATTGATATCTGATCCCACTTCCACATAGGGATCTTGGGTTGTAGTAGTAGACCAGATGATTTCTGATACTCCACTTTCACCTTTGAACAGGTCAGACACTTGCTCACATAAGTAGCTACATCTGCTTTCATGTTAGGCCACCAATAGTGCGCCTTCAAATCGTGGTACATCTTGTCAGATCCAGGATGTATAGAGTACTTAGACTTGTGTGCCTCACTCATGACCAAATCTCTCAGATTTCCGTGTAGAGGTACCCAAAGTCTATCTATGAAGTAACGAATTCCATCCGCTTTTACTTCCAATTGTTTTTCCATTCCCCTTAACGATTCAGACCCAATGTTTTCTGCTTTCAGAGCTTCTGTCTGAGCCTCTCGGATTCGTTCAGGTAACTGTGTGCTAATAGTAAGTTGCAAAGCTCGCACACGTCGAGGCTTAGTAGTTTCTTTCCTACTCAGCGCGTCAGCAACTACATTTGCTTTCCCCGGGTGGTACTTAATAGCACAGTCATAGTCATTCAGCAATTCTACCCAGCGCCTTTGCCTCATGTTCAATTCCTTTTGCTCAAAGATGTGCTGGAGACTCTTGTGATCAGTGTAAATAGTGCATTTGGTACCGTACAAGTAATGTCTCCAGATCTTTAAGGCAAAAACTACCGTACCCAGTTCCAAGTCATGGGTGGTATAGTTCTTCTCATGAATCTTCAATTGTCTAGAGGCGTAAGCTATCACCTTATCCCGCTGCATCAAGACGCATCCAAGTCCTTGAATAGACGTATCGTAATAGCTACGAAGTCATCACTACCATCCGGTAACGCTAATATTGGTGCGCTACACAGTTTCTGTTTCAGCAACTGGAAAGCAGATTCCTGATTCTCACCCCATTTGTATGCTGTTCCCTTATGAGTCAAGGTTGTGAGAGGTTGTGCAATCTTAGAGAATCCTTCGATGAACCGTCGATAATATCCCGCTAATCCAAGGAATTTCGTATCTCGCTTGGTGTCTTAGGAACAGACCAATTCTTTATCGCTTCAACCTTAGCAGGATCAACATGTATTCCCTTCTCGTTGACAATATGACCCAAGAATTGTACCTCACGTATCCAAAAATCACACTTAGAAAACTTTGCATATAGTTGTTCCTTTCTAAGTAATTCCAAGATTAAATGTAAGTGCCCTCCATGTTCTTCCTCAGTCCTTGAGTATATCAATATGTCATCAATAAAGACTATAACAAACTGATCAAGATAGGGTTTGCACACGCGGTTCATAAGATCCATGAATACTGCTGGTGCATTCATCAACCCAAATGGCATGACCAAAAATTCATAGTGACCATATCGTGTACGGAAAGCAGTCTTCGAGATGTCTTCTTCTCGAACTCTCAGCTGATGATACCCAGACCTCAGATCAATCTTAGAGTAATAGCTTGATCCTTGCAGGTTATCAAACAAATCATCGATACGAGGTAGGGATATCTATTCTTAATAGTGACCTTGTTCAGTTCCCTATAGTCAATGCACATTCGAAATGTACCATCCTTCTTCTTCACAAATGAACTGGCGCTCCCCAGGGCGACGAACTCAGTCGGATGAACCCTTTATCCAACAACTCTTGTATTTGGGCGGATAATTCCTACAGTTCGTTCTGAGCTAACCGGTACGGTGCTCTCGCAATTGGAGCGGCTCCTGGAGTCAACTCAATTTAGAATTCAACTCATCAGTTCACCCCGACAGTCTTTGGCCGCATGCCCAACTTTACCACAACGTTGGCATCGGAAGTTGTCACACCTGCCGATGTGATGGTAGTTGCATCGATTGCACCTAGGACTTTTCCCCACATAGCCTCCTTGTCCCTACGATGTCGAGGATGACTAATTGAAATTTCAGTTGTTATCAAACCTCCTTTGTTGCTGGGGAGGTTGCTGTTGCTGTTGTACCTGTTGCTGCTGTTGTTGTGGCTGGTTGCTGGAGGATGAACCTTTGTTACTTGAACCATCCCACTCGCGTTTATGGTCGGGCACGCTTGCCACCGTGCCCCGCTTGGGTAATCGTCCTTGTTCAACTGCCTGGTCAGTCAGCCTGTGGGCTGTCCGGACAGCCTGCAGTAAGGTAGTGGGGTTGGAAGCAGTTACCATACTCTGAATTTCGGGCACCAGTCCATGTATGTAGTGATCGACTCTCTTGTGCATTTCATTGACCACTCCAGGGCATAGTGTGGCCAACTCATGAGTACGGGTCGTGTAGGCTTCAATTTCTGAGCCTTGCATTTTTAGTTGCCAGAACTCAATCTCCAGTTTTTGTACTTCATTTCGGGGGCAGTATTCTTCAGTCATAATCCCCTTAAACTCATCCCAAGGTAGTTCATTGGCTATGGCTTGACCCAGCATTTGCACCTGGGCATTCCACCAGGAAAGTGCCACGCCTTCCAATGTCCCGGTGGCATACTTCACCTGATCAGCGGGCGGGCAGTTGCATTTTGCGAAGACAAACTTGTCTTCCCAAACCACCTTACAAGCCCTACAGCTCCTTCGTCCTGCTGTAGGTATGGGGTTTACAGTCCATGAAGGACTTGTAGGTGCATGGTGGTGGTCCTGTTTTGACAATCCCAAACATTAGTCAGATATCCTAGGCAATTAACTAGAATAATTAGTTTAACCTCTTGTTATCATTTACCTACTGGTTGTCCCGGTTGGGCAGCAACCACTGCCGCCTGAACATGTTCGTTAATTAATCCGCCAATTCCGCAGGCGTCATGTTTATGGCTCCGGCACCACGGCCTCCGGCGCCACGTCCACGACCACACCCACGTCCTCTTCCTCGTGCATCCATATTTCACTTTACAATTCACAATTACAATAATGAGTAACATCCAACACATTTATCTCATCAAGGTACAGTAAACAATAAGAAATAATGCATTCACCATAACCACAACATTTATAACAGAAATAATAACCAAAGATAAATAAATTGCAATTGAGTCAAAAAATATTCCATCAATGTCAAAATTTAAGTTTGTCAGTTGGGTGGGAAACAACCCTTCCCACATAGGTTTCAAAGAAAAGAAACACTACATAGTCTAAGTCATTTAAAAGTAGAATCAGTCCAGTACATCAGATCTGTCACTGTCCTCATCCATCTCTGCTGGTTCTTCTTCGGGGGCTTCCTCGGGTTCCTCTTCTGGGTCTTCCTCATCAGGGTCCACCAAAGGTGCAGGGGCTTCAATAACCTGAAGTGCTGCTAGCTGTGCCTCTAAATCAGCAAACCTATCATTGATCACTATGTTATGGTGATCATGTGCATCCATGCACCCACTAAGTGCTACAACGTTGCCTGCCAGAGTATGATGTCCACCAATGGCCATCGAGAGTCGCTCCTGAAGCGTCTCTACCTGGAAACGAAACTGACGCATCTCAGATCGTAATGCAGAGTTCTCATCAGTGAGTCCTCTAATCCGTTGTCGCTCCGTGTCTAGAGTGGCTACCAAGCTGCAAACGCCTGCTTGAGAGGGATGCTCAAGGTAGGAAGAGTAGGCAATGCAGAGGCGGTTGATGACCTAGTCCTAGGTCGTGTAGGAGCTACTGGTGGTACGCGCTCTCTATAAGCCATACGGTTTATGTAGGTGGGGTAGAAATCCCAGTTCCGCGGAGGATCGAGCTCAGGAGGTATGAAAGGCTGATCCCAGTCTATCTCGCCAGGAGGATAAGGATGTCGGGGCCAGTTAAATCTCCTATCAGGTACAGGAGACGTAGGAGGTGACTCAGATCGTGCAGGTCTCTGGCCCAAATTTCTGGACGACGATGCCATGCTGCGAAGTACGTGTTGCGTATGCCAATGAGTATACAGTAAGGAGAGTAAGCAATAAGTAACTAACAACTATGCGGTTATAGTCTAGTGTGTGTATGCAACCTAGTTCCCTATAACCAATGGCTCTAATACCAATCTGTCACACCCTCAAAATCCCCGAGCAGAGTTTTACCGCGAGGCTTGTGAACAAACCAGGATCACAGTCAATAGTTACTCAGAACGACACTATATGCCACTTTTAAAATAAAACCAACCAAAGTTCAAACTTTAAAACCATGCGGAAGCGTTAAATAAACTAGTAAACCCAAAATGATGAAACATGAGTTTGAAAATGCACAAACATACGCGCCCAAGTATTAAGCAAAACCAAAAACACGATGTTTAAACATTCTTAACCCAAAACAATGTTTCATAACATGCTGCCAAACACCATGATGCTGACCTGTGTGAGGTGCTCCTAGGCAATAGCAACCTTAACCTGAAAATAGCACACTAACCAAGTCAACACATGGTTGGTGAGTTCAAGAGTTTGCGTTAAAATATAAACCAATCAATAGTTTCCAGAGCATAAGTAGTGTATTGCAATAGATAGCTAGTCTATTAACATGAAAATATTAAACATAGTGATTTCGCGATTGAAGCTGACTGTGATAGTTTGTGCCTCCCATCACGACTTACTAGGTCGTGACGAATATATGTTAGGACAAAATTGCACCCGTTTGACCTCGGGTCGCACAGGTGGGGCTCGTCAAACCCAGTAGTACTACCCAAAATTTCCCGCTAGTCAATATTAACAATCCGAAAGTGTGAGGACTTTCCATGGTAAACAACATTATATTAATATTATACACACTCATATTTAAAAGTGTTTGTGATCAACAGTATGCTATCTCCCCCAAAAGAGATTATGTAAAAAGAGTGGGGCAAGAACTCACCTGTTACGCGCAAGAATTAACTTAGAGCTTAACTTGAAAGAAAGAGGGGAAAGACAACCTTTAAAGGTCACCTAGAACACATGAGTACATAAGTACGTGTACACAGAAACAATATGAAACCCTAAGTGCTCTACAACCCAAAGAACTCAAGGTTTTAGAAAGACAAGACACACTTGACCCAGTTGACCCGTTTGACCCGTTGGTGACATTATAGGTGAATTTCCATTCAAACAAGCATAACACCTATCACACATGATTATCATACAAACTGATTACATATAACACTTCATTAACCACATGTACTAATTAGATCATCATACCGCCAGATATCATACAAGTCATGCGAATCTCAAACTATTATCATGCTCATAACCTCTATAACACAAATAATACACCATACAAGGATCAAATCACGCATCACATGCCATGTGAAGCCACTCATGACTTCACACCCTAAACCCTGCCAATCCTACTAAGTAGGGGCCTCAGATTCGCACGTGTGTATGATGATCATTAACATACCAATTTTCCATAGCTCATATCATCCAAAATGTTCATTCTTAATCAACCATCAATCAACGAAAGTCCTAGCTTACCTATATGACTCATACCATGATTTTTCCACAAACAGGCCAAAACAGATAATTACCCAAACCAACATCCATTGAATCCACCCAATACATTCTATCACCATAGAACTCATCTATGAACTTACTAGCATGATCCAAATGCTCCTAACATACCCATATCATCATATTTAAGAGATTTCACAATTAAAGTTTCCCTTTTGGGAAAGTTCATCCCAAATCCATCAAACACCCAAGACATTCATGAATTCATCATTTACATACCAATTCAAGTCCATGACAATATCTAGACATGATCAACAACATCTAATCATCATGATTCATCAACATTCAACACCAAAAGTTACTATTTTTAGCAATGTACGAACTATAACACATCTTCTTGATTTTCAATTGTTCATATCATCAACCTATCATCTAATCATCATCACAAACACATCCATAACATTCATACATCATCAAATCACCATATCCATGCAAATAAAGTTACTATTATTAGTAACCTATGAACAACGTATCAAAATCATAGCTTTCTTGCATAATCGACGTTAACTAGCATCAATCTAACCTAACTAACATAATAACATCAACAAACAACCAAGAATCAACCTTCAATTGCAATATTCGAACTAGGGTTTCGGCCACCATGAAAAATCATCAAAAACATGTAAAAATCTAACCTTTAAACGTATAATGGCTTGCAATTGATGATTCTAACGCGCTGTATAACTTGAAATCGACCAAAACCGAATGGTAATAACTTGTTCTTGCTTGAAATCGCAGGTTTGTGTGTGTTTGAGTGTGTGTCACGGCCGATGGGTATGTGGGGGCTAGGGTTGGGATTTTTGATTATATTTAATTTATCAATGTTACCATTTAAACCCTTGTAATTTACTTTTTATAAAAATTAAGCTTTTAAACTCTTTTAAAAAGGTTTTTAACTACAATAATAAGCATATAAACTAACAATGACAATTATATATTTTATCTTTATTAGATACAAAACATTCAGATTAAATACACACGTTTCCACGTTACGCGATAAAATTTACAATAAACATTTAAATCACATAATCACAACTAATAATCAACATAGTAATTATTTGTTTCACATTATTAATTATTATTAAGTCACCAACGTTCAACAACAACTAGTGTGTGCTCCCGACACGTGTATGCAAGACTTAACGGAACTAACGGAGTTTGGTAACGGAAAATTACCGGATGTCACACCCTATACTATGACAAAAATTATACAAGACACATAAGACTAATGTTAATCTTTTAAGAAGCATCTACAATACTCCCCTAAGATTCACATGGTCTTCGGTCTTCAACATATCTTCAGTCTTCAAAATCTTTTTCTTCATCTTTATCTTCATTCTTTGATCTTCTATCTTCAGTCTCCATCTCCAGCTTGATCTTCAGTCTTCATGCTCCAAAGAAATCTTCCAGTTCTTCTTTGATTGTGAAAATTGGTTTCTCTTTGTATAGCTCCTGCTCCCTTAATGCTTTTGCAATAGCTGCTTTGAATTTTTAGCTAGAATGCCTTGTTCCGGCTTTGCTTCATTTGTTTTAATCTCCATGTATTCATCAATTCCAATGTTTGCTTTGATAGACCTGCTATATCAACATTTGCATAGCATTCTATTGGCTTAGAATTGTCTTTGCAATGAATCTCCAATATCCCTTTGCTTGAAATTCTCATGAATTCAATGTCTTTTATGTCCTTTTTCACAATATTAGTGTATGCTAATGCTTTTCTCAAAGAAATTCTCTCCATCGCTGCATTCATCACCTTGATTTTAGACATAAAATACTTTTTGTGATGCTCAGCAGTTTCTGGACTCACTTTCTCAAACTTTTGAATCGATAAGAAAGAAATGTAACTAGGATGGAGTAGCTTGAGTTCAAACACATCAAACAATGTAATCATATATTTATCCCAATCATCCAAATTTCTGACCAACTTCAATTCATAAGATTCAAAATTATAAAACCATCTTAGAATCGGTTTTGACTTTTGAGTTCCATCTATCACCTTTAGCCCTAGATTTGTAACTTTATCAAAATATTCATCACTGAAATCATCAAGGAATTTTCTCTGCCAGTTTCCTTTTCAATCCCTTTATTCTTCTTCTTTACTCATAGAAATACTCTTTATCTTCTTGATCACAAAATGTTTTCAGAAAGAAGGCATTCGATTAATTCCTCTGTTGAGCAACTCTACAAACATTTCACCTCTTTTAGCTTTTGTATGATTTATCAACGGAAGTTTATTTAACTCTTTTAAGTCTTGCACTGGAAGTGATATGATGCTAGAAAAGAAATGATAAACATCACAAATTACATTCACTCTTTTAATTAAAAATTCATCAAAGACTTCATCATATTTCCAGGCCACAATTTTAACTTCCTTGGTTGAATCAGGTACAACCATCGCGTTCAGTAACTCAGAAATTGATTGACCTCTTTGTAACACATTTCTCACTAAATTACTAGCAGATCTGGCTTTGTTCCACAATTGCTTTTGATCAATAGAAACTTGATAACTTTCTTTATCAATCTCCGGAAACATCTTAATCAGCTCTCTTCTTCTTTCATATCTTGAACTTTTCATAGCCATAGATTTAATCTCATGAGGCTTCAAAATCTTTGTTCTTTTGGTAATCTCAAGATATTGAGGATTATCCATATCCAATACCACCATTTTCTTTGTTTGCCTTTCTGTTTCCTGAAAACTTCTGACTAAGTTTCTCAATGATTCTCCTTGTAATCTGTTCAGTTTCTTCCTTGGGTAATTTCTAGATTGCAACCACATTCTGAGTGTATTGATGTTCATATCATCTGGATTCGGATGGTACAACTCAGATGTAGGAATATCATCAACATTTATGCTTTCTTGTGATAGATTCCATTCACCATGCTCAACAATTATTTCTTCAGGCTCAATTGGAGCAACGGATTCTGTAGTTATGCACTTCTCAAACTCTTCATTGGTTTGAGACACAGTAATCCGTCTAGAAACACTCGGTTATACTTTTTCTTTACCAAGATGTTCATCTATATTAGCATCTACTATATCTTCATCTTCAAGAACTTTTTATACCAGTCATCATCAAATTCTTCTTCGATATCATCAAGAGCACCAATGACTTCTTGAATTTTATCACATTCCTTTTCAGCAGCAGATTTCTCAATTACCTTTTGAATTTCAGATGAAGATTCAGGTAAAACTGAACTATCTACATCATCTATTTTTCTTTTCCCTTTACAGTCGATGGAATTTTCTCAACATCTATAGGAGCAACTTCAGAAATATCATCACTTCAGGATATGGAGACTTGTGCTTTTCTTTCACTTTTTCTAATTCTTCTTTCAATGCTTCATTTTCTTCATTTACTTTCTTTAATCTTTCTTCCATTGAATCAAAATCTATCATCATTACCTCAAACGTCTTCATATTATCATGTCGACTTTTTCTCAACTCATCAATTAACTTGTCTTTCTCTTTCATTTCTTCAATTAATCTTTCATTGACAGCTTTCAACTCTTCAATTATCTTTAATTGATACAACTTTTCTTCATTCAATTCATCAATCTTCTTTTGTAAATTTTCTTCTTCAGTTAATACAAACTGATCATTTTGCTCTACCATTTCTTAAATCATACTCATAATATCATCAACAGTTTGATTTCCATCACCTCTTGTTCACTTTCTTCAACTTCAGTATCTTGTCATTAAATTATTCAGTAACTCGATCTGGATCTTGAACATATTCATCCATTTCTTCATTCACTTCTTCAGTAGCTGAATCTACTTCTTCATAACATCATGCTCTTCTTCATAAGCTTCTTCAGCAACATGCTCAGATTCTTCCACATTCTCAGGAATAAATTCCATAACATCATCAAATTGACCACCTTCATCATCACCATCAAAATCAGATGAGCTAGAACTATCTTCTTCTTCATCATCAGCTGGTAATTCTTCAATCAAATCAGCTGGATCAATAGGCTCGTCCTCAGTTAAATGATAATGATCAATAGTGATATCCACTTCATTGTTAGCAACATTAAGAATATAATCAAATAATGGAACATTCTGAGCTCTAGTAACCATTGCCAGTCTCTTATAAGATACATCAGACATATGCTCCAATATCAATGTATCACCACTTACACCATCAATATGAATGTCTGGATGTTCTTCATTGATAATCATCTAAAGGAAATGTGGATACATTAAGTATTTCTTCCTTATGCCCTTTTCCAGATTAAAAATAAACCCATTCAAAATCCACTTTGACATATTAAATCGTCTATTTGTAGTCAGTGCTACAATGGGTGATGCAATGTCAACAGGAAAGAATTCCATCCCGCACTTCATTTTGACATGCAATGTTGGAAAATGTAGCATATAAGCTTCGAATGGTTATACACACGAGCATGAAAGAATTGTTTCTTAGGAAAATGGTCAGGGTGTCCCATTTCATGAATGTTTGTCTACATTCATCAAACGTTAGCTCGGATAAATCTTCTGGATCATTAGGTCCTAACCTCAAGGCTTGTCTAATTGAGTCTTCAGAGACTTCAATCATTCTAAAATTTGTTATAAAGCTCGAACCACTTTAGCTCCATTATCATCAATATCAACATATGCCGTGGTCTAGAACTTCTTAATCAGACGTGCATAGATAACCGGTTGGTAGCACATGGCATATACATACTTCGTCCGTAATAGAAATCTGATCATATCTTTGTATCCTATAGCATCTTGAATATCCTCGTTTAATAGTGCTGCAACGTTGTGTTTTGGCTCAAACTTTAAATCAGCCATCTGCAAAATTAAACACAAGACATTTAGAATTTGAAGTTTTAACAATTAAAATCAATTAACATTTTATTACATTTGAAGATGTTGTATGTTTCAACCAAGATTAATTTGTCATTTTCAAAAATTGCTAAGTGTTGAGATCAATCACACTGTTCAGTCACTTTGCACATTGCATCTTCATCTTCATCATCGGACATGAAGATCCATCATAGAATCAACAGTTGATGAATAGACCGATTTGAATGCACAAACAGAGTCGAAATCAAGTATATATTATCATTTAATCATCAATTTCAGTTTAGATTATCATTTCAATTCGACATTTTACAGATTTACACAAGTTAAGGTTTCAAACGCCCGAATAGGATCAAAACGCCCAACTCAATTCAACCTGTTAAACTAAAATTTCTATGATTTTAATCATCAACTTACATTTAAACTCTGATAATATCACTATCGAATGCAAACAAGATCAAAAATCAATCGAAGTGAGTGAATCAATGGAATATCGAGTGTTTGGGTTTTGAGAGTTCAGGGGGTTTTGAGAATGAAAAGTCTGAAATCATGAAGTGTTGTTTATATACTAAGTGAACAATTTTAGGCGTATGAGCACTGTTTGTGCGCATGAGCTTAGGCGCATGAGCACTGTTCAGACGCATAAGCACTATGTAGGTGCTTTTGCACTGTTCAGGAGCATGAGCTTAGCTGAAACGCCTAATACTTATTTGATTTCTACACTTGGAAGCATGGGAACTGTTCAGGCGTATGGGAAGGATAAAACGCCTAACACTTAACCACATTCTCAGACTCAAGACAACTGTTTAGATGTATGACAACTGTTTAGACGCATGAGGTTGTCTGAAACGTCCAACACTTGAACAAATCTTAAAAAAACATCATGCTCCTAATCCTGGACTTATGAACACTGTTTAAACGCATGAGATGACTTTCATGAGTCTAACACTTGTAATTTTTAGATCTTTCACCTGTACACTGTTTAGACATATAGCACTGTTCACATACTAAAATTAAAACAATTTATCAAATTTTGACTTTAATTAGTCAAGTTTTGACTTTCACCCAAAATTTTCTAAATTAACCCACAATTTTGAACTTTTGACTTTTAAATTTTTATTTTTATTTTGAAATTTTTAATTTTTATTTTTAACCTTTTTATTTTTGTTTTAATTTTTCAAAATAATTTCCCGTCATTTTAGTCTCTAATTTTTAACAAAAAATCTCATTTAACTTTTGCAAGAAGCTTTTGCATTTAAAATGTTTTTCAGGTTCATTTTACATTTTGTTACACACACATTCTTGAACATATGTAGCATCCTCTGTTGCATCCAAAACATTAGATTTTGATTTTTTATGATTTTACATATCTTGAAATTTGTCAATCAGTTTTCTTAGACACTTCTTTTTACTCCCCTCTAAACTTTTAACTTTGATAAAACTTAGAAGTTTCTTGAATTTTTGTCACATGAAGATCACACTAATCATTGTTAATATGCCTGCACATAGAAAAACATGCAAAAATCAAAATTAAAGCTGAATAAAAATCTAATATTTACAAATGAATCAATGTTTGCAATGAGATCATATTAGATACGATCAACACATTGAAATAAAAAAATGATGGATAGTCACAGACAATGATTAAATCCTGATCAAGTGTGTTCCAGGTCAGCATTTCTGCAGCAAAGAAGACACGAGATCTAAGGACAGAAAATGAGTGCTTTTGGCAAGGTACTCCGCACACTTACTTTTTCAACTCTTGGATTTCTTAAGGTACGATTAGATATGACATTATATGAGTCACACTTAGACTTAGAGAGCTCAACCCTCATCAAGATATGCAAGAAATCACTTTTCTCAACTTGAAAACCCGACATATACTTATAACCAGATCTCATATTTAGTTTGTGCACATTGGCATCTTTTTGCATCAGGTGAGAATTTCCAGGTCTGTAATGACTTACAACAAAGGATATCTCATCACTTCAGGTCTATGATGACTCATAATAAAGAAGTGTTAGATGCTTTAAATTAATGATATAAACAGATCTCATGGTTATTTATATCACCATCAGGTGTGAGTTTGTGACTTTACAAGCAATCAATTTGAGAAGTCAATACTACTCATAGGTACTGAAATGGACAAACACTAATGCATGAGTTATTTAGTTTGATCACAAGAGTTTACTTGTTTAGTATAATTGCATGAGCTTACCTGCACATCATATCTGATCACGTCAGACTGTAGTCGTAAGTGAAGTATGCAACTGATCATACTAATGTACTATCATTTCTCACGTATTGCAAAACAAATTCATTCCTATATAATTAATAAGGAAAAACACTATTTTTGTGATTTTTGGTTTTATATTTTATCTTTTGTTTTTCAATTTTCAATTTTTGTATTTGGTTTTTGTTTTTCTAATAAACATGCAACACAAAAATATTAGGCAATTAACTTTGACATTCAGAGCACTGGGCAAATCATATTGTGTTAGCATGCAGGACCATCGCAATGCTTTGACAGGTTCTCTGACTATGTCCTATTCATATAAGGGAGGGTTCTGATCATATTTAGACTCAATTAACTGAAATACTCAAAAACTAGTTTTTAGATGTGGTTAATAAGACCAATTGACTCTACCAAATACTCAAACCGTCCTGGTAAGAAGGCTTTAGTAAAAAGGTCGGCCAACTGTTTTTCAGTAGCAATTTGAATCAACATGATTAAACCTTTTTCAGAGTTATCTCTGAGAAAATGATATCGAATTTCGATATGTTTTGTTTTAGAATGTTGGACAGGATTCGCTGTAATGAACATAGCAGCTGTGTTATCATGTAAATAGGTGTTTTAAGAAAGTTGAACCCGTAATCCAGCAGTTGGTTTTGTAACGAAAGGATTTGAGAACATCCTGCTGAAGCAGCAATGTACTCAGCTTCTGTAGTAGAAACAGAGACATTTGTTTGTTACTTGCATTGCCACGAGACTAATCTGGGTCCTAGAAATTGACACCCACCCGTTGTTGATTTTCTATCTTGACAACATCCACCATAATCACTATTAGTATACCCATGTAACTCGAAGTTTCCTTCATAAGGATACCATAGCCCTAAAGCCGGTTTACCTTTGAGATACCTGAATATTCTTTTGACAGCAATTAAGTGGGATTCTTTCGGGTCTGATTGATACCTTGCACAGACACAAACAGCATACATAATGTCTGGTCTAGATGTAGTGAGATACATTAAAAAACCAATCATCGATCTGTATAATGTTTGATCTACTGATTTTCCTTTTGGATCAGGCTCAATCTTGGTGTTCACATCAGTTGGAGTTCTAATTGACTGACAATCTTGCAGCTTAAATTTCTTCAAGAGTTTGTCGACGACTTCTCTTGGTTGATAAAATACCATCTGCAATTGCTTAACTTGTAGTCCAAGAAAGAAATTTATCTCTCCCATAGAACTCATCTGAAATCGAGATTTCATGATTTCTTTGAATTCATTGCACATTTTTGGACTTGTCGAACCAAATATGATATCATCAACATACACTTGTACACATAAAAGATCATCAGCATCCTTCTTGATAAACAGAGTCAGATCGATTTTCCCTCACGTGTATCCATGTTGGATTAAGTGTTGTGATAAAGTTTCATACCAGATTCTAGGGGCTTGATGTAGACCATATAAGCTTTGCTGAGCTTGTACACACGATGTGGATATTGTGAATCTTCAAAACCCGGAGGTTGCTTTACATACACATCATCGGTGATCGGTCCATACAAGAATGCACCTTTACGTCCATTTGATACACTTTTAATTTCATGAATGATGCATAAGCCAGGAAGACACGAATTGATTCAAGTCTTGCAACTGGAGCAAATACTTCATCATAATCTATTCCTTCCTCTTGAGTGTATCCTTGTGCAACTAATCTCGCTTTATTTCGGATAACTACACCTCTATCATCAGTTTTATTTCTAAACAACCATTTTGTGCCTATAGCATTTTCTCCTTCAGGTAAATCCACCAGATTCCACACTTCTTGTTTGCGGAACTGTAAAATTCTTCTTGCATAGCCTCGATCCAACCATTGTCCTTTAACGCTTCAGAAACATTTTTAGGAACAATTTGAGAAAGAAAGAAAGAGTATAAGCAAATTTGCTTGTTCTGATTTACTTCTCATCGTTCTCTCACTCAAAGGACCAATAATCTGAGATGCGGGATGGTTCCTGTGGATACGAGATGTTGGAATCTCATTTCCTTGAACATGAACATCCAGATTGGTTTGGTTCAAGTTGGAAAGCTGATGCAATAGGCTTGAAGAATGTGGATTGAAATTAGGAACTTGAGTCGGTGAGTTGATAAAATAATCAAGATTACCAGAATCAACTACATCACCAGAAATAGATGACGTTCTAGACTCAGGTTGTACAATTTCTGTACCATCATTAGAATTGATTGTGACACAACTTGGTTTTTGAAACTGAATGAGCATTATCTTGATGAGAATGATCTTCATTATTAGACTGAATAATAGAATCTCTAACAAAAGAAAAGAAGGGATAGTTTGGGCTTGAATCATCTGCATCGTCAGAATCCGAATCGTCACTGAATGAACCGAGATCTCCTTGAATTTTCTTTTCACCTGTAGAATCAAGCAAGTTAGATTGATTAAACAAGTTGGATTGAAAAGAGTTTGACAATGAATCTAAATCAAATAACCATGCAGGACCATTTGACACTGATGGAAAAGAGTTTTCAAGAAATTTAACATTGAATGTTTCAAAATAACGTTAGTCCTAGAGTTATAAACTCGATAGGCCTTTGAAACAGATGAATATCCAACGAAAAATCCATCATCAGATTTTGATTCAAATTTTCCTAAATGATCACTTGAATTCAAATCATAACCGGACAACCAAAAGATTTAAGAAAATCTATGTTTGGTTTCCTGTCAAACATTAACTCATATGGAGTTTTCAGTTTGTCTTTAACAATTAATGAACGGTTCTGAACAAAACATGCAGTTGATATTGCTTCATCCCAGAATGTGATCGGAATTTTAGCATCGGCTAACATGGATCGTGCAGCTTCAATCAATGTTCGTTCTTCCTTTCAGCAACTCCGTTTTGTTGAGGAGTTCTGGGAGCACTGAACTGATGAGATATTCCTTTCTCTGCACAAAACATGTCAAGAGTTAGATTTTTGAATTCCGTCCCATTATCACTTCTAATTATTTTTACTTTTTGATCAAGTTGATTTTCTACTTTAATGATGAATTCTTTTATTAATTCAGTCGTTTCAGATTTAGCATTTAGAAAGAAAACCCATGAAAATCTTGTATAGTCATCAATGATAACTAAACAGTAAGATTTTCTTCCAATACTCTTCATGTTGGTTGGTCCAAAAAGGTCCATATGCAACAACTGAAGGGGTTTGGAATTTGAGTTTATCAGCTTGGACTTATAAGAAGCTCTGTGCTGTTTCCCCTTTAAACATGCTGAGCATAAATCAGTTGTGGCAAACTTCTTCGATGGAAGGCCAATAACATGATTTCCTGCTACAAGCTTGTTCATATTCTTGAAATTTGAATGCCCCAGACGTCTATGCCAAAGCTGGCTTTCATCATTTGATGCTTTAGCAAAGAGACAAGTTGTTTCTAGAAGAGTCCACTTGAGACATATCCAGTTTGTATACGTCTCGGTCTCTGAAGCTTTAACAACCACGCAATCCTTGCTTATCTGAAATCCTGACTTCAAGATATAACATAAGAATCATCAAAAAGTACAGAGTAGGATTTATCACAAATTTGGGATACGCTTAACAAATTAAAGTTCAACTGTGAACAGAAGTTGACTTTATCAAAGCTTATAATCCCATTGGATACTGTTCCTTCTCCGGTTATTTTCCTCCCGCATCACCACCAAAGGCGACATGCGTTCCATCTTTTAACTTAAAATCTTGTAATAAGGCCTGATTGCCTGTCATATGCCGGCTACACCCGCTATCCACATACCAAGTATTGATTGGTCTTCTCGGGCGTACCTGCAAAACAAAACAATTTAAGTTGAATTATCTACCCAAGCCGAAATGGTCTTGGGTTTTCCAAACTTGTCAACAATAGTAAATTGTTTAAAGTGAAGTTTGTTGACATCAGGTTTATTCTTTATGAATTTACCAATTCTGTTATTTGTAACAAAATTATGTTGTTTGGAAAATTCATGCTTTTTGACTGACCATTGTTTGAAAAGCTTTTATTTTCAAAATTTTGTTATTACTTCTCACTGACCTTGGAATGAAATTATCATTGAAGTATTGTTTAGGTCTCATTGAATTTTTCTTTTGAAAGTGTTCAAACCTAAGGAAGGTTGGTGTGTTAATCTTTGAAAAACAACATTTTGGTTTCTTTTATATTGCGGCTTAATATAACCTTTGCTTACTATACTGTTGAAGTGGAAAATCCTCTCCTCTGTGAATTCTTTCTAAAGTAACAATTTTAGTGTTGTGAGTTTGCTCATCACAGTAGGTACAGTATTTGTTAAAATAACATTCTGAAGTTGAGTGATTTCTCATATCGCAAATGTGACAGTATTTGTTAAAAAAACATTCAGACGTTTTGTGATTATACATGTCACATATGTTACAATACCTCTGTGGAGTCTTGAATAATTGCTTATTAACCTTTGACGTTGACGCAACATTAGAAACTTGTTTACTTTTAGGTGTCAAAGAGTTAATTTGTTGTTTTTGATTTGAAGAATTATGCTTTTGATTTGAACCACTTTTCTTTTGCACAATTTGTTTTTGTTTTTGAACATGAATTTCATTCTTGTTTTCCTTAGATACAAATCTTTTAGCTATAGCGGAAGTCTTAGAATCTGAACCCGTTTTCAGATCAGAGGTTGATTTGTTCTTAGGATTTTCTTTAACATCTTGAATGGAGTTCACATTCAACAAACCAACAGATGTAAATTTAATTGGCTTTAATTTTGTTGCTTGATTTGTTTCTTTTGTCTGATTTTCCTGAATTTTTTTTTGTTCATTTTTAGCTTTATTTATTTTCTTCTTGTTCTCTGGTTCCTTGATTTTGTAGAACCAGTTTTCGGTTTAGATTGAACATCCTCAGTTGAAGATTCTTTTTCACATTCTTTCTTTTTCTGGTCTTTTTGCCATTTAATGAATTCTGGGTTATTTAGACCAAATGAATTTGAATCTTCTGATGTTTCTTCATCATTTTGAACTTTGTTTTGATTTTTGAGTTTGGTTTTAGTTATAATATTCACTTCCTCCAAAACTGACTCTTTAGGAACCAAAACTTTCTTTGTTTTAGGCTTTGGTTCATAAGATTTTACTTTAACATGATGACCATTTTTTATCTTTTGTTATCTTTTTCTTCAAAACTTTCCACGTTTGTTTTCTCTTCTTCAGAATCAGACATCTTGGTCCTGTTTTAAAAGCTTTTAATTTTGCCTTGTTTTCTGGCGAGTGATCATGAGTGTTAAAGTTTTCTGGTAAAGTATTTGTTATTGATTCAGGCATCGGTTCATGAGTGAAACCCAATCCTGCCTTTTGTTTATCTTTTCTTTGTTTACCAGTTTTTCCATAATACTTTTAGAACTTTTAACTTTCGCGAGATCCACTTGTGTAGCAGCATGTGCTATCTTCTCCAGTTCAAGATTTTTTGTCATCTTCAAGTTGTTTTGATACAATTTCAAGTTCTCTTAGAGTTTTGTTCCATGAATTTGAATAGAGATAATCTTTTCATCAGATACTTTTGATCGTTTTTGAGTTTGTTATGCATTAATTCTTCTTGCTTGAGTTTTTCACAAATCTTATAAGAATAATTTCTGTAGTATTCGACATGTTCGAAGCAAGACTTTGTGCATAATTTTTCTCTGACTTCTGATGGAACTTCAGAATATTTAGGAGAAGAAGTTTCAGAGTTAGAGCTTTCAACCTTGGTTGATCAGATTTTGCCATCAATGCAACTTCCTCTGAATCTTCCTTGGGATCAGACTTGTCACTCCAGTCATAATCCTCTTCCTCGTTCTCAGAGTTTCCATCATCTTTTGGATCATTAAATTCAGACCAATCTTCTTTTTGTATTTCTGCAACAAGAGATAAATTGGAGGTTAAATCAGCAGTAAATTACTCAACGTATGCACTCCAATCATAACCATCTTTAATATTAACAACAAGAGCTTTCTTGGGCTCCTCTGATGATTTAGAATCATCTTTCAATTCTGGCATTGGTAGGCTTTGATAAGGTTTCTGAAATGTCTTCTGTGAAGATTGCTGAAACCTTTGATTACTTGAGCTTGATTGGCCATTTCCTCCTTTATTCCTTGGAGCTTTGCACTCTCTAGAGAAGTGACCATAGCTGTTACAGTTAAAACATCTAGATTTGGACTTATCAAATCCAACAGACTTGTTTTGCACTCGGCTTGTAGTTTCTGTTGACATAAGAGTGTTTCTGAGTCCTGTAAGCTATCATAACCATTTGCCAGTTGAGATCCATTTCTTCAACATCGTCTGGATCCATTTCAAACAAATCTTGCAAAACAAGATCAAGTTGAGTTAGATGACTACCTTGATAAGCTTGAAAGCTTGCCATAAATGCAGTGAAAGCAGTTTTAGACTCTTCATCCTGTAATAGGATGTTTATTACATCATTAACTTTGCTAGTTTTAGCAGAGTTAGCAGATGGAGTCTCTGCTTGAGATTTAGAACTTTTAAGCATTGGAGGAGATTAAGGTTGATTCTGAGTTGTATAGGCAGGAGCACTTGTGTAAGTAGAATCAGTGAAGAACCCTGCGCCAACAAATAGATCACCCTCATCTTCTGGTGAAGTTTCATTCTTAGCCATGAATGCATTCTCCATAGTACTTGCTAGAGAAGCAACATATTTATATTGTGACATCGAAGCTGCTCTGTCATCGTTTCTAGAACTTTCATCAATTTCAACAGATTCTATTTTAGCAATCAAGAGATCAAGTCCATTGGGAATTTCTCAGTATGCTTAACAGAGTGACTGTTTGCTTCCATGAAGATGGAAGAGCATTGAGATGCCTGAAGTTAAGATCTTTTAAATCATTCTTGATGCCTGCAGTCGACAGCTCAGTAGTTAGTTGAACAAATCTGTTCATCATCTGATTTATTGTTTCACCAGATAAATGTTCAAAAAGTTCTAATTGTCTCTTTAACTTTTGCTTTTTCAGAACTGGATCTCCTTTCCACCTTCACATATTATTTTCAAGGCCTTATACATGGTGTATCCTATCTGATAACCATCAAGCCTTGTAAGGACTTCAAGTGGCAGTCCTTTGCACATCAAAGAATAAGCTTTTATATCATTTTTAACTTTCCTGAGATCATCACCCTGTAATCCATCTTCAGGATATGGTTCCTGAGATTCTTTGGTGTAACAAAACCTCTATCAGGACCATCTGAAGTTATAAGAATATGAGGTCCTTTTTTATTGATTTCCATAGATCAGTATCAATAGAATTCAAGTGATGTTTTAATCTCAGTGACCAATTCTTGAAATCTGCTCTATTCTTCAGCTTGGGAACTATGTTCTCTGAGTCTTCTGATTTTACCTTTTTTAGTTTTTAATTTTTAAAAGAAATTTGTTTTTGTGTTTTAAATGTTTTGAATTGAAACAATGAATTGAAATATTTTTGGATTTTTAAGTTTTTGAAAAATTTCAAAAATTTCTAAGTGTTAAAGCTGATGCGTCCAAATAGTGGTAAAACGCCCAAACAGTTGTGGTACTTTCTTTGACTTTGACTTTGAAACATCTAAGGGATTGCCTTAGAAAAATTCCAAAACACCCAAGTTGAAAAGCGTCTAAACAGTATCAAAACGCCTGAACAGTTGTCAACGCCTGGTTGGTAAAACGCCCAAATAGTTCAAAAACGCCTCAACAGTTGTAAAACGCCTGGAATTCCTTATTTCAGCAAATCTTCAGTGTCCACACAGTTGACAAACGCCTACACAATAGAAAAAACGCCTAACTGAAAAACGCCCAAACAGTGCAAACGCGCCTAAACAGTTGTTATGCGCCTAACACTTAGGCAATTTTCAGCAGTGTTTTTGACCTAATGCGCCACATTCATCAGTTTCATACGAACTTAAATTTTCTGAATTCCTTCAAAACTTGATTAATTGATCTGAAATCCTCAAATTATATAGGAAATTGATCAATAATCAATCCTTCAACTTCAATTTCTTCAATTAAGAACCAAAATTGATCTTTTGATTCAAGAACAGGTTCGACAAATGAAGAACAGGTTCGAAGAGCTTTTTGCTCAAATTCACTGATTTGTACTAATTGTACTGCTAATTGTGAATCAAATCATGTTCCTGATGATGAAACACAACTGAATTCAACAATTATATGACTGAATTGTTTATCAATCATAGATTCAAGTGATTTTGAGAGTTCGACAGTTGAAGAACTTCAATCACTGAACCGAGAGCTCTGATACCATTTGATGAGCTCAAAATGGATCGATTAATGATGATTTATGAACACAATTCAATCTAAAACTCACAAGTATTCAATTCAACACAAGCAAATCAACAAAAATTCATAGAGTTTTCATTGATTAGCATATAGAAGAATACAAAGTGTAGGAAACAGTTACAAGACGTCTAAATCTCACTCTAAAACTTAAACTACCTACACAAAATATATCTATGCTATATATACTAATCAAGAAAACAAAGGATCATATTTACATAAAAGTCCCTATACTATGACAAAAACTATACAAGACACATAAAGACTAATGTTACTTTTAAGAAGCATCTATAGTTGAGAAGACTCCAGCACCTGCTCATACTCAAGTTGTTAATGCTGTCGAGATCATTCTAGAAACAGTAGTAGGAAAGGAAATTTATGAGAAAAGAGAAGATTTGAGGTGAAAGAAATGTCTAAAGAATCAACATAGACTAAAGTCCGGAATGAGGTATATATTAATCTTTGTTCAAATTCTTGTGTTGAAAAGGTTAAAAATATAGAGTTCATAACGAACACTAGATTTTAGAAATTGAAAACTTCAACATCAAGCTCGAAAATATAAAACTGATGAAAAGATTTTCAAAGAAAAGCTGGAAGGATTAAACAAATCAATTTATGAATTAAAGCTTAATCTTCATGATTAAGACTGTAGAATTAATGATTTGACTTCACGTAATAATGATCTAGCTTTGGAAATAAACAAACTTAACATTGAACTTTTGTTAGCAAAACTCACGGTTGAGAAGTTTGAATTATCTTCAAACATGGTTGAAGGTATAATCAAATCATAAATGACTCAAAAGATTAATGGTGATAAAACCGGTTTTAAATTTTCAAAATTTCTCCACCAATTAATCATGATTATACATGTTTACCTTCATCAGTTACCACAACTGATGAAGACATGACCTATGCTTTGGGATTTCAACCAAATGTTGACTTAAAACCTTCGGTCAATATTTCTTTGATTGTTGATCCAATCACAAGAATAGAAAATAGATTTAATGATGTTAACCCTTTTGCAGAAAGTTTGAAGATAGATGGTTTGGTTGAAGATTGGCATAGCTATGATGAAATAGATTTTCTAGATAATAATAAAAAATTATACTGAAAAGTTATCTTCTTATAAATCGTCACTATTAATCAATAAAAAGTCTAATGTTTATGTTTCTACAACTAATTGTTCAACTGAGTCCAACAAACAAAAGAAGTTAAAAGCAAAAATCATTCATAAAGAAAATGAAAGTACATAAAATACAACATCATTTTCTGACTTGAAAATTGATTTCAAGAACAGATTTGTTTCAAAAGGCAATATAGATAAGGAAGATTATATTCTTAAAGAAATGAATGCTCACTTCTTTAGGAATAAAATTCCTAATAATGCTAACCCTGTGAAACTAGATGTGTGTAGATCTGGTGTCATGGGAACCGGACCACTTCCAGTGACTATGTATCGAAGGTTAAAGCTATGGTGCATGCCTCATCGGCTTCAGAAATAATCAATCGATAAAGAAAAATGCCTCAATTCTTTTTGATTCAGCTAGGAATGTTCATGATGAAAGAAAGAAACGAGAGACTATTAAAGAATCACATGGGCAAAGAAATACTAAAGCCAGATTCTATGATAACTTTTGTGGTTATCATAAACAGTTTGAGGGAAACACACGAGTGCATAATGTTTATCATAAACCATGTTGTTATGTCTATGGAAAGCCAAATCATATGACTAGAAATTGCATTCATTAACATCAATCAACAGCAAACAAAGATTTCATAATTCTATTTCACATAATATAAAATATTTTTTGTAAATGCAAGGTTTCACCAAAATTCAAATCATTCGAACTTGTTTGTTGCTAAACAAAATGTTATGATAAAAACTAATTTGGAAAAAGGGAACAAAATTAAGAAATCTCAAAGTGTTGATGAAATTAATTTCAATCACATGAAAAATATGTTAAAGAATGTTGTCACAAAATAAACAAAGCCAATTCAACAATGGAAAGTAAAAGACAAAAAGTTAGATTCTGATGACATTGACGATTATGTTTTCAATGATAAACAAGATATGATTTTGAAGTCTGTATCATATTTGGATGAAAATAATGTTCTCATGTCAACAATGGCTTGGGTTCCTAAACTTGGTAAATTCATTCATATGTGCAGGAACAACCAGGACAAGTAATTAACAGCATATGGCATGTTGATAGCGGTTGTTCTAGACATATTAAGACTATGACTAGGTTGGTTAGAGGAAATCATGTTGTAGGATTACCATTGAAAGAATTTTAACTTATCAAAACATTGTTTGTCATGTTTGAAAGGCAAACAACATAAACTTCCTTATAAACCAGTTTCTCATGCCAAAATTGACTCAATCCTTTAATTATTACACATGGATTTGTTTGCTCCTGTGAGTGTTTTGAGTTTGGGACATCATGCATCTTTCTTGGTTATTACTGATGATTTTTCTAGACTTACTTGGGTTTTCTTTTTAGCAACAAAGGATGAAACACCTCATTTGCTAGTTAAGTTCATGACTCGTGGAAAATCAAATTGTTAAAACAATCAAGTGCATTAGAAGTGATAATGGAACGGAGTTTTGCAATCATATCTTGAATGAATTTAGTGATTCAAAGGGAATAGCTAGAGAATTTAGTTCTGTAGGAACATCACAACAAAATGGAGTTGCTGAAAGACGAAACAGAACATTGATTGAAGCAGCTCGAACAATGCTATCAGTAGCTAAACTTCCTTCATTCTTTTGGGCTGAAGTTGTTAATACTGCATGTTATGTTCAAAATCATGTCTTAATAAATAAACAAAAAAATATGACTCCTTATGAAATATTTTTTAAACATAAACCCAAGGTCAAATACTTTAAGATATTTGGATGTTATTGTACTTTGTAACACACATTTGATTCAAAGTCAAAATTTGATGAAAAGACAGATAACTATTACTTTGTTGGATACTCAGCCAACAGAGTAGTATAAAGGGTTAATGATAAAAAAACTAAACAAATTATTAAGTCATTTGATATAGACTGCCATAAATCTAACAAAACAGATGCAGGATCTGCTCCTTCTTGAGTATATGATTATGCTTCATTGTTTGAGACTTTTAATCAATCTTTGTTATATCTGCAGCTACTTAACCCTTGACATCATCCATTCAAAATGTATTTTCTAAAAGGAGTCTCTTCAGACATACCTTCTTCTATAACAATGTCAGGTGTTCAACCATTTAATATAGACTTGAATCAAGTTCCTGAATCTGATTAAATTCTCGTTAATCCAGTTATTAAACAAGCTCCACAAGATTTTGATCCAAGTTCTTCTTTTACACAAGATGTTCCAATTGATAGAATTCAAGTTCTATTTGAAGATTTATCTACTGATAATGACATCAATCAAAAGGAACATATTATCTATCAACCAGAAGGAGGAAATGGTGTTAAGAACCTGTTGGTCACATGTCTAATTTAGACAAAGTTATTTCTGAAGATATCAATTCTCAGTTGATAATACATAAGGATCATTCAACTAAAGCAATCACTGGTCAATTATCACAAGGCGTTCGTACTTGAAGTCAATTAGGAGCAATCAACACATGTGTTGGACTATTTGAAGATGATACTTACCAAAACCTAAGTTCCAAATCTCATGATGATTACCAAAACCGACACGGTGAAGATATGCTAAAGATATGATCAAAACGAAGAAAATTGACCAAAGTCAAACTTGGTCAACCGTGGTCAAAGTCAACAGTCAACATCAGCGGTCGTCCCGAATGACGTCAACACCCGGTAGTCACGCATCAGCAATAGAGAATTTATCTGACTTAGAACTATATTTGTGTAATCATTTGTGCTTAAATGTAATTTTTTCTTATTTTTGTAAAGAGTATAAATGACTAAGTGTAGTCATTTATACTCTAACATTAGAACAATCACTAACAATCTATAGCATTCACTAGAGAAATCAAGGTTGAGTGTGTGTGAGAGAAAGTGTGCTTGCAAACTCCCTTGTAGTTCTCTTGATATCATACATATGAATGAATTAAATATTTATGAATGTGTTCTTGATTGTTCATAATTCATTCATCATCATACACTGAATCTTGTATAGATCTTCAGTTGTAATCATCAACGGGTCTGTGAGATTCCGCATCATAGATATGATAAACGGCATCAATACGATTGCAATATTCGATCCATTCAGCAGAATCGATGGCTTTCACAATTGGTATCAGAGCCTTGGCTCCTTGTTCTTCAAATTTTCTCAAAAATTTGAACCACAAGTTTGATCTTCAAATTGTTGTTGTTTTTGATGAAATCAAGCTACCATTAGCTTAGATTTGTTATTTCGTGAAGATCTGCAAGCTTTCACATCAATTGAAGTTAATTTGAGCCATTAATTTGAAGATTTAAGCAAACTTGTTCTTCAAGTCTTCAAATGCTCATGAACGTGAAATTTTAATTTTGTTGTTGTTTGATCGAATTTAAGCTTCTAATAGCTTTAGTTTGTGATAACTAACACATCTGAAAAGTTTCATATCAATTGAATATCCACAACTCTTGAATTTGAAGATTTTTGAAAATTTTGTGCTCTTGAGAAAAGTTCACTGTTCTTGAGGAAAATCATCAAAAATCACGAATTTGATGTTGTTTAGCTGAAATTGATAATGATTTTAGCTTAGAAACATCAAATCTAAGGTCCGTTTATCATTTTCAACATCCAAATCATTCATTTTTGAACATTGATTCTTAGATCTGGGTTTTGTTCTTCCTTATGTTCTTCATGTGTTCATCATCTAAATCCGAGTTTAGATGATGATTATATGAAATTAATTGTTGTTTTAGCTTAGAATCACTTATCTACAGCTATTATAACCTTTGATTTTATCAAATTCTATCAGAAACCCAAGAATCAAAAGTTTGTTCATTCAAGAACATGAAGTTTGACTTTTTCAGAGTCAAACTATTTTGAAATCTGAAAATCAGCCAAATCTATGATTTGATTCAGATTTTGATACATTTGTTCATCATACAATCATTCAAGATTCATTCTACAATCATACATACAACAAGTTGTGAATTCAAAAGTGAAATTTCATTCATAATCAAAGTTTACAAAGATTATACAAATTACACTTGTAGTTGTTTTTTTGACTGTGGTCTATCATACACAGCTGATGAGCGAATCCTACAACTGATGTTCTAATTCTAAACTTCGTAACATTTGCAATCAAGTGTCTACAGCTAATGTATTACATCCTAAGCTGATACACTAAGTCCACAGCTGACAAACATCCATTATGTCTAAGTATTCACAGCTGATGAAGAAATACATTCACAGCTGATGTGTTAAAACTCACAGCTGATGTGATAATCTTTATAGCTTTCACTTCAGTTCAAAGCAGAGCAGAAGTTTGTTCACACTCATTCACCCACCATCAAACATCATACATCACACACAACTCACCAACATCAATTATCATCATTCATAACCATATTTATCATCTTCATATACAGCAAACAACATCCACAGCAAATCTTTTTCATAGCGGATGAGATTAAACATCTAAAATCACATCCACAGCGGACGTGTTGATACCAGCATCACACAAAACACTCACAGCGCATGAGCAAAATCGGTCCACAGTGGACAAATTGGACCTGAAACCACAGCGGACGAACACACTTGAAACATACAGCGGACTCACGAATTTGAAACATACAGCGGACGTTTTACCTGAACATACAGCGGACGACTAGAAACTTACAGTGGACAAACAAATTAAACCCACAGCGAACACACAAGTTGATTTCACAGCGGATGAACAGAATTCTTGAACATACAGCGGATGAACATGTTTCAAACATATAGCGGATGAATCAATTGTGAGTTCCCTTTCGATTACTTGTCCACAGCGGACAAGGGAATCCAAATCATTCACAGTGGACACCATCGAACCGACACCAAATAACCACTATCGACCTTCGATCCGAACAAAAGAACACCCAATCAACATCAATCGACCTTCGACCACTGGCATCGACCACCAAATCCTTGAAACTGAAAGCTTCGAGAGTTACCTTGACCGACTGAAAGCTTTGGAGGTTCTAGTTGCCTTGACCAACAAAAAGCTGTTGAGATTGAGAGTGAAACTAAAAGCTTCGGGAGTGGAGTTCTAGGTTGATGGCAGACTGAGAAATTTGTGAATAAAATCATCAATTTGATTTTTTTTTTATTTCTACTTTGACCAGCAAAATATAATAATTTTTTTATTATTTATATTTTTTCATTAAAACAAACAAATCAAAGTTTCTCAATTGACAAATTTTTAAAATTTTGTCTCGAAAGATTTTGATTGTTCAAAGTGTTCAACTGGACTAATCTTAAAGTTTGTTCTCGGAAGATTTTAAAGAAGTTGAATTAGTTTGAATCTAGCCACAAAATCATTTAAATTTTAATTAATTCGATCTAATTTTATTACTTTTTAATTAAGCTAGATTAATTTTAGTCCAGTTTAACTAAATTGTAATTCAACTGAGTTAACTTTTTAATTAGGCCAATCTAATTATATTGAGTTTTGACGTTCTATGGATTCAATTAAAGTTTAAATTTGATTTGATTTTAACACAAACCAAATTTTCAAATCATTTTTGTTTTAAAACAAAATGGAAAGTTTAACATCATTCACTGACACTCGTTTCAAGAAACCGAGCTATCTTTCTTGCTGCAGGTAGAAAGAGGTTTCAAGAATTCAAACAAAGCAAACCAAGCTGCAACCAATCAAACAACATCAGCAAATTAAACAGAAGCTGCAATCAACCAAACAACATCAGCAATCAA